>JACCIZ010000137.1:0-66978 GCA_025506415.1 Flaveria robusta
AAAAATCAATGGGAAAGATGCAACTCAGTGGTTCAAACTTGGATTTAAACTCGATCAGTGAAGAATTATATGTTGTCAGGTTATTCAACTTTAGCGTCTGAAGTCTGGGATGATCTAAAGGAGACTTATGACAGGGTTGAGGGGTCGGTGTATTCAATCTATATCAAAAAAATTAACTGTGTAACTCAAAATGGGATGTCTGTTGCTGAGTATTACCACAAGTTGAACACAATGTGGAAACAGTTTGATGCAATAGTACAACTTCCCTCTTGCCACATGTAACACTTCAAAAGAATTTAATGATTTCAACCAACTAATAAAACTAATGCAATTTCTTATGGGACTCGATGATGTTTATCAACCAGTAAGAAAAATTTGTTAACAGGGATCCTCTCCCAACTATTAAAACTGCTTTTCCTTAATATCCAGAAAGGAGTCCCATAGAGGAACAAACAGTTCCTCTAAAGGGCAAAATGTCAGCTTTGCAGCCAAAACAACTCAAAATTTTGAAAACAAGAAACGAAGTAACAGAGGGCCAAATCCAAATCTAAAGTGTACTCATTGCAACAAACTTGGACACACTGTGGATAGATGTTATGAACTTGTTGGATATCCCCAGAATTCAAAATCAAAAGGGGGAATGGGAAATAATTCGGGAAACAAATCTAATGTGTCTCCTAGTAGGAAAAATCCTAAAAATAAAATTTCTCTCTTCGAATACTGTTTCTCCTACTCTTACTCCTGATCAGATCACTAAACTCTTGGGCTGTTAAATGAGAAAACAAATGAAGGAGCCCAATGCTCGAATATCAGAGGTAACTCCCAAGTTGATTTCTCTTCAAACGTTCTAAATAAACCTGTATTTAATTTCTCAAACACCTATCTTTCTATGTCTCATGGTTGGGTTGTGGATTCTGGTGCAAATCAGCATATGATAATGTCAGACAAAGAACTTTTCAACCAAATAAATGTTGCTGATTTAATATACAGTTAGACATCCAAATGGTACAAATGCAACAGTAACCAAAATAGGCAGCTGAAAACTTAATGAAAGTATAATTCTGTGAAGTTCTTGTTGTTCCAGAATACTCTGTTAATTTAATGTCTGTCCACAAGCTAACTAAAGACAATAAAGTAAGTGTGTTTGATGAGAATTGCTGTTACATCCAGGATTTGCTCACAAAGAAAACCTGGTGACTGGTAAACAAGATGATGGTCTGTACTTATGTGGTAGGTCATCTGATGTCTCGAAAGTCTGCATTAATAGTTATGAATCTGTGAATATCTAGCACTCTAGGTTAGGTCATCCTTCCAACCAAGCCATGAAATTTTTGAACCTAACAATTAGGCACAAAGATGATCTTAACCCTTGTGAAGTATGTCATCGGGCAAAACAAACACACGGAACCTTTTCCTTTAGTGATCACAAATCATCGCATTTAGGACAATTAGTGCATCTTGATGTTTGGGGGCGTATAAAGTCACAAGTAGAGAAGGCTATAAATATTTTCTAACCATAGTTGATGACTTCTCAAGATCTGTATGGGTATACATGCTGAAGCAAAAATCTGATGTGCTTCAGAATTTAGAAAGTTTTTTTCAGTTGATTAAAAATCAATTTAATCAAACAATAAAAATTCTTCGAAGTGACAACGGAACTGAATTTATAAATAGTCAAATGTCAAATTTTTGTAAAAAAATGGTATAATACATCAAACTACTTGTGTCTATACACCCCAACAGAATGGTATCGCTGAAAGAAAACATAGGCATCTATTAAATGTGCTAGAACCCTTCTTTTCCAAGCTGAAATTCCTCTTCGTTTTTGGTCAGACTGTATTTAACTGCGGCTACCTTATCAACAGGACTCCCTCCTTCGTTCTGAATGGCAAGTCCCCTTATGAAATTTGTTTGGTTTTCCTCCCCCACTTAAACACCTAAGGGTCTTGGTTGCCTCTGTTTTAGTACTATTCCAAATAATAATGAAAAGTTCGGAATCAAAGCAGAAAAATGTGTCTTATTGGTTATTCGGTATTTAAAAAAGGATATAAACTGCTTAGCCTTGATTCAAAATATAAGTCAACTGGTGAGATAGAAAGGTATAAAGCTAGGTTAGTAGCTAAAGGATATAGTCAAAAGGAGGGAATAGATTTTGATAAAATGTTTTCGCCCGTGGTCAAAATGGTTACAATTCGGTGTGTCCTTAGTCTTGCTGTTCAACATGACTGGCCACTATTTCAATTAGATATTAACAATGCGTTTCTCTATGGTAATCTGAATGAAGATGTGTACGTGCATGTAGGCTAATGGCTATTTTTCTAAAAATAAATCAAAAGTCTGCAAACTAAATAAAGCCTTATACGGGTTAAAACAGGCTCCACGCATGTGGAATGAAAAACTTGTTAGTGTTTTATGTGATCTTGGTTTTTCTCAAAGTAAAATGTGATCATTCTCTGTTTATAAAATCTATGAATTCTGTTTTGGTTGTGATTTTAGTGTATGTGGATGATTATTATTACTGGAAATAATGCACAAAAATGAGTCAGTTAAGAATTCCTTGAAATCAAGTTTTAATAAAGATCTTGGGTCTTTACAATACTTTTTTGGAATTGAGGTTTTAAAAACAAAAAAAATGGTGTCTGTCTTTCTCAAAGAAAATACTGCTCTGAACTTCTTGTGGAATTTGGATTAAGTGGGTGTAAACCGGTCACAACTCCAATTGAACCACATTATGTGCTTTCAAATCTATGCAAAAAGGATGACACTGTGTTAGAAAATATCACTGGCTTACAAAATTAATTGGCAAAACTCATCTATCTTTCACACACACGTTTAGATATTTCTTATGCTGTGCAATATTTAAGCCAATATATGCATAAACCCTCAAATTCCCATCTGCAAATTGCCCTAAGACTTCTTAGGTACTTAAAGGGTGCTCCTGGTAAAGGTGTCTTGATTAGCAAAATCAAAATTTTGATCTATGCGCCTACTCTGATTCGGATTGGGGAAAATGTTTGGATTCCCGTCGCTCTGTTACTGGGTTTTGTGTGTTTTTTGCTGGAAATCTTGTCTCCTGGAAAAGCAAAAAACAACTACTGTGTCCAGATCCTCGGCCGAGGCCGAATATCGGTCCATGTGTGCTGTCACATGTGAAGTCCTATGGCTGTGCAATATGCTAGCTGAGCTACGGGTGCCTGTATCCTTCCTGTTAAACTGTTTTGTGATAACAATGCTGCCCTTCTATCGCGTCTAATCCGGTTTTTCATGAACGCACCAAGCATTTGAAATTGATTTGTTTTTTCTTCGGGAGAAAATCTCACAAGGAGCTATTAAAGCTTTACCAGTTGATTCTAAGGCTCAACTGCGGATATTTTTACAAAAGGGTTGCCTTATCAACAACATCTCTTTTCAACAGATAAGTTGAAAATGTTTAATATATTTGGATTATAAATTGAGGGGGGGTGTTAAATTTAGAGGTGTATCAATTTTATTATCCTTGTTCTAATTTGTTCTGTTTTATGTTTAGTGTAAGTGGGCTGTTGCTGGGCTTGTTGATAGTTGTTGCTGGGCTTGTTGATAGCTGTTGTTGGGCTTCGTTATTATGGGCTTTATAGTCGGCTGAGAGTCGAGCCCGTGCTTCTGCATATATATCTTGCTCTTTGAGTATTTTGCAAGTCAAGCATCTGTTCTAATTTCTTCTGATTTCCCTCGATTAGGGTTTCTCGTCTTTCTCATTGTTTCTGCTTCATATTGTTTACAGATCATCACAACGATGATCTGAGTATAGTTCTGATTTGTTCGTCTTAAGATTCTTGTTTACTGGTGTGGTTGTTCTACGAAGGTTGTGTTGGATGTTTATAATACTCTTCTGGTTAGACATTGTTCTTGAGTTCTTTACCATTCTTGACAACTTGATCTTTAACTAGTTGATATGGTCATAAGAAAATAGTTCAGGAGTTGTGAAATTCCAATGGGTCAGACATAACAGAAGCACTGCAACAGGAAACATTCATTGACTTTTTTCTTTCTTTCTTTTTTTTTTCCATTTCAATGACCATAATCTTAATTCATGTGTTAAATTAACTTTTAATTTCTTTGACCTTGGCATGATGTTGGTAACTCCAAAAGAAGGGAATTTGACTGTAAGAAGAAAGTGACAGTAGGTAGGAAGCACTTGTATGTTTAAGATTAACAAGAATGACGTCATAAATTGGTTCGAGCTTATAAATCTACATGCCTTAAATTAATTTGTGAAGTATCTAGAGTAATTTAACAGAAGATGTTTCAATTAATTTATGCCAATCAAAAGAAAGTTAATTGGCTGGAACACAATCAACAGACCCAACAAGCATTAAAACTTAGAGTATATCGATTGTTACCTTCGATGCGAGTAGGTCGTTCGTTGGTTTGTTTGAATGCCGAATTCTTCACAACCACAATGCTGGTCACAATCGCCCTTTTAAGTCATGACAGAAAGGGTGTTAGGGCAGAGACGTGATGGCTAAATTGGTTGCTAGAACCCGCAAACCAACTGATGTGTAATGAACGAGACAAGGTTCGATGATATACCTCAAATACGAGATCAATAGTTAGATCTGGGCGACTTCAAACCGAGGGTTTACAGCCTGCGCTCTGGTGGTGTTCTACACGGTTTCTCGCGAGATTGAATCAGAGGTGATGAGGGGGAATGCTGGTGAGGGTTTTGTGTGAGATGGAATTTGGATTTGAGATCCATTTGTTTGGGTTTTAAGATTGAAGTTGCCAAATATTTGCTGATGTTAGGTGGGTAGAGATAAGGGAGAAGAACAAATTTGGGGATGAGGAGATTAGTTCAAAAAGCATTACGTCTTTTCTTCCTTTCATTTAGTATATTACTCTATTATTAATAGAAGAAGCTAAATTGAATAGTACACTTTTTAGTATTTATAAATTAGCATAATATATTTTAGCTTTTTAATTAACCTATAAATTCCCCTTGACTTCATTTGATTACAAGTTTTAATTGTGGTTTTTTAAATTTTAACCACATTAGTTTTAATTGCTTTCACATTTAATCTTAACTTTTTGACTTTGGCCACTAAAGTTTAAGATTTTAGAAGTTGACCATCAAACTATTTAAAGTGAAGTTAAATTTCCCGAGTTTTGCCACTAAAGTTTAGTATGTTTATAGTTTGATCTTCGACTTGTTTTTTTTTATTTTGATGACTAAAGTTTTGGATCTTAAAGTTTGGGCATCAGTTTTTTTGTTGACTTTGTTCACTAATTTTAAGAACTTAGAGTTTGACCATTAAACTATTCATAGGAAGGTTTTATTTTTTTCAAGTTTGCATACTAAAGTTTAGTATTTTCAAGTTTCACCACCAAACTTTGATTTTATGGTTTCCGGCGAATCGGATAGTAACGACCAAGTAACACGGCGTTGCATGTGAAAAAAAATGACTAGCCTCCCGACACGCATTTTTAGTGTTTGACCATTAAAGTTTACTATTTTATAGGTTTCGTCAGAATACTTTCACTTTTATGGTTTCCAACCGGTTGGCTCGATTACGTCTAACATAATTCTGCCTTGCGTGTGAGAAAGATGACCGAACCCCGCCGCGTAGCGCGGAGGGACGAAAGCTAGTTATTATTATTTTCTATTTGAAGTTATATAATTAATAGTATTTAGGTTTTTTTTTTTTTTTTTTTTTTTTTTTTTTTTTTTTTTTTTTTTTTTTTTGTGTCTTGTTTATTTTGTTTTGCTATTATTATCATTATTATTTTAATTTTTTTCAATTATTTAATTTTGGTTATTTCATCTCTAACCAGTTAATTTAATTTCGTCCCGAAATTATAATCTGAACCGACTTCCTATGAACACAATCGACTCGTGGAGCTCTAGGGTTTCATTCTCAACATCTAAGTCTCTAGCTAAAATGGTCATGAGTCGTTATACTCTAACATATTATTTTAACTAAATGATGGGTTATTATAACACATACCCCAAAAAATGATTTCGTCCCCAAATCAATAGACTATAAAGCATACCTTTATTTAAAAAGCGGGTATCGCTCTTGAATAAAGTCCTCGAGTTCCCATGTTGCTTCTCTTTCTGAATGATTCTTCCACAAGACTTTCACAAACGGTAATGATTTTCTTTCGCATGATTCTTTCCTCACGCCCTAGGATTGCCTCTGCTTCTTCTTCACATGACATGTCTTCTTGAATCTTATGAAACGGGTATTGCACGACGTGTATCGGGTGATAATTATAACCTCGTAGTGTAGACACGTGAAACACATTATGCACATGAGATAGTGCCGGAGGTAAAGCTATACGGTACGCCACTTCTCCTACTCTTTCTAACACTTCAAAAGGACCGATAAATCTAGGATCAAGCTTTCCTTTAAGACCAAAGCGACGAACACCCTTCCACGGAGAGACTTTAATAAAAACATGTTCGCCTGGTACAAATTCTACTTCTCTTCGATGCTGATCAGCATAACTTTTCTGGTGTGAACGAGCCTCTTTCAATTTCTGTTTTGCTAATTCAACTTTCTCGTTAGTAACTCTAACCAACTCGGGTCCCTCAATCACTTTCTCCCCTACCTCGTTCCAACAAACCGGAGCTCGACATTTTCTCCCATATAACAGCTCAAATGGTGCCATATCAATACTTGCATGCCAACTATTATTATATGCAAACTCCACCAAGCAGATATAATCATCCCAGTTTCCCGTCCATTCTAATGCACAAGCCCTCAACATATCTTCTAGCGTCTGGATAGTCTTTTCAGACTGACCATCAGTCTGAGGGTGAAAGGCAGTGCTATATTTCAACTTTGTACCAAAAGCTCTCTGAAATCCCTTCTAAAACTGTGAAGTGAATCGGCGGTCGCGATGTGAAACAATTGACATGGGTGTGCCATGAAGTCTAACAATCTCTTTCTGAAATATTTCTGCCAATCGACTAGCGGAGAACTTCTCTTGAATAGGTAGAAAATGAGCTGATTTTGTGAGTCGATCAACTACCACCCATACTGCATCATTCTTCCTCAACGTCTCAGGGAGTCCTGTAACTAGATCCATAGTAATATCGTCCCACTTCCAAACCGGAATTTCAAGTTGTTGTAGAAGACCACTGGCCCTTTCGTGTTCTATTTTACCTGTTGGCAAGTAAGACACTTTGCCACAAATTCAGCAATATCTTTCATCATTCCACCCCACCAGAAATTTTTCTTCAAGTCGTTATACATCTTCGTTGAACCCGGGTGAATAGAGAATTGGGAGCTATGAGCCTCTTTCATTAATGTTTCTCGAATATCAGGATCTGCCGGAACACACAATCTGTTACCTTGCCACACCACATCATTGTCATCGAGTCGAAATTCTTGTTGCTTGCCTTCCGTTATATTGTGTATAATAGTCCACAATTCACCATCTTCCTGTTGGGCTTCTTTAATATGCGCCACCAAGGTAGGTTCAACTCTTAGGTGAGCTATGCTACCATTTGCTTCTTTGGTGTGAACCTCCACCTTAAGTGTGATACCCAGTGTTCTTAGGTTAACGTCACAACTTAAAATCACGTATCTAACTCGTTTCCAACACTTTATATCAAAATGACTTTTATTATCTTAATTTATTGAATCAAAACCCATATTGCTCAAACTAGTCACTTATTAATAAATTAAATCATCATAAATTAATGTCTTTGAAAATAACAATATCAATAATTTAAATTTAAAATCATATTATCCCAAGCTCAAACAAACTGTCCGGTTTTCCTTCCAACCGACTCGGTTTCCTTGCCTTCTCGATTATATGCCCACGTTACCTCATTCGCAAACCACCACCGTGACATCTTCCTTCTATACCATTTTTTCGCAGATAGACCGCCGACTCTTGCAACCGATGACAACTACTCCCTCAGTAACGATCGTCACCGACTGACCCTTTCGTTGTAAACCACACCATCAGCAGCCTCCTCTTGACGACCGAATCATCTCCGCCGGCTTTCCCCTCTTCAACCGCAAGCACTCGACCACCGACATCGCCCCGGCAGCCGCGCAATCGATCCAGCAGCCCCGTTTGGTATGATTCTTCCTCGTTTCTTTACTCGTGTTCGTTACGATACAGTTTCGGGTTCTTGGCTTATGATTTCTGCGTACGTTTGTGCTCGCGGGTTTAAGGGTTATGATGTTCGGGTTAGAATCTGTGATGGTATTATAGAGCGTGCATTGGGTGTCGATGGTCCTATATATGTGGATATGTGGTATATAAATATACTAGGTTAGTACCCCGTGTATAATATGGGTTGAATAAATAAAATATAAAATAGTTATTAATAAAAATTAAAAAATTATAAAACGATCTTTTGATATAAATATGATTGACATTACGTACGAGTGATAAAATGACGATATTATTTTTTAAACTTTTGTTAAATTTTTTTTTGTTGTTCTAAAAAAAAAAAGTTGGTTTTTAAACAAATTGTTTCAAAACAAACCATTTTTAAAAACGTGTCATTTTTAATAATTTCTTTATTATAACTTTGAAATTTAATTATTTTCATTTCATAAGAATTTTATTTTTTAAAACCAACAACTTTTAAAATATATTGCGTTTTTTAAAAGTTTGATATTTATTTTATAAAAAATTATTTCTTTATAAATTGCATTTGTAGAAAAAACTATTTTTTTTAATTAATAAAAAATATTTTCAATATGAAAAGAATTAAATAATATCATTTGTATTTAATGTGATATTTATTAGGAGAGAGAAGCAGGAAAATAAAATTTAGGAACTCTAGAATTGTGACAAGTGGCATACAAAAACCTTCTTTTATTAATATAGATAGATATATATACATATATAAAAGGGAGTGTGTGTGTGTGTGAATTATTTTGATTATTGTGCATGATTAAGCGTGGGCGATGGAAACTGAATTCACGTATATACGAAGTTGATTCATAGGTTGATATGTGAGTGTGTGTATCAATTGTAATATATATGTTTATGTGGGTTAGGTGGGCATTAACACACTTATGTGTGTGTGAATGTGTGTTTATGCATGCAGATGGCACTACAGTATGTGAGGGTGTGAATCTGATGGTACATGCATGTATATATAAATATTGTGTAGGTTACTGATGCATTGGGTGATGGTATGCATGTATGATTGAGTGTGATGTGCATTAATTAAAGAGAACAATATGATGAATGTAAGCATGGGTCTTGAGTGTATCTTATTTAATTATATAAGTCACATGTACTCCTAGATCACATGTACTCCTAGATGTAGTGTTTAAAATATGGGTGTCTACATATAAATTCAATATACTATGCTATACTCAAGTATGATTATGGGTGTGCTAGTAATGTATAGTCAGTAGGAGAATTTTTGCATATGGGTTGTATATTTATAGTGTGGGGTAGAGCGCATGTGTTGGGTATATTTATATAATCTAGTACAAAATTAATTAGGCATACGTAAAAGCGCGGGGAAGGTTATTTGATAAAGAAAATTAATAACAATGAAGTTTAAGTAAATGAAAATACACTAGCTTATGGTAATGACTTGTTTATTTTAAAATGCAAGAGTTGAGTAAAAATTACTTTCGGGCGTGGAGCTTAGTCGAGAACGCGAAACTGTACAATTCTATTGCTAATGTTTAATGTTAAGTAAATATTAAACGCGCATTCAGGTTATTCGGAAACCTAATTGCTTGTGTTTGCATTTATCTGGTGCTGTGTATTAAGGTGAGTTTACAGCCACTCTTTCATTGTACTCTTTTTGGGGAAAAAAACGTGTTCTTTTAAATATTCTTTCGTTAGATTAGTATTACTGTATTATCACCTGTTTACTAGTGTTGTACCAATTTAAGTCTTCACTTTCGAACCGTTAATTTATGTATTTTAGCGAGGTAATTCTGAGTAGATCTACTGGGTTTGACAAACCCCACCCGGGCTAGTCGCGCTAGCATGACTGCACGTTAAACGGGTGTTTAATTGACCTAATTTCTGTTGATGTGGTCTCGTAACCACAGCCGAGGCATTCATTACTTGTCAGCTTCGGTTGCGAACTTCATACACTATGTAACTTGCTATGTAGACTAGCTATCTACTTGATATACTTTGTTTACTGGATCTGTTTACTGATTTCATTACTGTTTACTAAAACCTGTGAACTCACCAACCCTATGTTGACACTTTAGCATGTTTCTTTCACGTTCTTAAGCTACGCACGGTTAGGAGCATCTCATCACTTCATGCATTTCTGATTTACTGAAACAGTCAAACGATGTTTTCTGCAAATTTCATTATCTGGGTTGCGCCTGTTTTTGCGTTATTTGAAAATTAAGAATGTTTAACTTATTACGCTTCCGCAATGATTTCGTAAACTTATTATCAAATTATATTTTGGAATTATCTGATAATATTAAATGTTATGTTTTGTAATTACTGTGTCGTTTGGTGTAACTATCGGCTGAGATCCTGGTATGTCACGCGCCTAACGGTAAAACCCCGTTTGTGAAATTAAGGGTGTGACATTAAGACGAGCTAAATCTGAAATAATTTCGGGCTGAGTAGTAAGACATGATAGGCTACCCGAATTTTTTCTACTAAGAGCTCAGCAACCACGTTTGCTTTCCCCGGGTGATATTGAATCTTAGCATCATAATCTTTTAGAAGCTCTAACCATCTTCTTTGTCACATGTCAAGTTCTTTTTGCGTAAAGATGTACTTTAGGCTCTTATGGTCCGTAAAGATATCACAAGTCTCACCATACAAATAGTGACGCCATATTTTTAAAGCGAACACAACTGCTGCAAGTTCTAAATCATGTGTAGGGTAATTTACTTCATAAGGTTTAAGCTGTCGAGAAGCATACGCGATCACCTTTCCATGTTGCATAAGGACGCATCCTAAACCCATTTTTGAAGCATCACTGTAAATCTGAAATCCCCCAGTTCCTTCTGGTATAGCAAGAATAGGAGCCGTCACCAATCGTTTCTTCAACTCCTCAAAACATTTTTCACGTTCATTGTTCCATTCAAATTTAACACCTTTCCTTACCAATTGGGTTAAAGTTAACGCCAAAGATGAAAAACCTTTCACGAAACGCTTGTAATACCCGGTCAAACCCAAGAAACTTCTTACTTCAGAAACTGTGCTAGGTCTTGGCCAATTAGTGACAGCCTCGACCTTAGCTGGGTCTACTGCAATTCCTTTCGCCGACACCACATGACCAAGGAATGTGACTCGGTCCAACCAAAACTCACATTTAGAAAGTTTAGCGAATAACTTTTTTTCACGCAAGATTTCCAAGACAACTCTTAGATCACGTTCATGCTCTTCTTTAGATTTAGAGTATGCCAAAATATCATCTATGAAGACCACCACACATTTATCGAGGTAATCATGGAAAACACGATTCATTAAATCCATAAAGACTGCCGGAACATTCGTTAACCCAAATGGCATAACGAGGAACTCGTAGTGGCCATATCGAGTGCGAAATGCAGTCTTAGGAATGTTTTCAGATCTCACCCGCAATTGATGGTATCCTGACCGTAAGTCAATCTTTGAGAAATATTTTGCTCCATGGAGCTGGTCGAATAGGTCGTCGATTCGAGGTAAAGGGTATTTGTTTCTCATGGTGACACGGTTGAGCTCCCTATAGTCGATGCATAGCCTTCATCCATAGTTAACATTTATCTTATTATTAATCACTGACAGGATGAATAGTCATTTTTTGTCTTATATAAGGGATTTTCTCCCAAACCCCACCGGTTACCTCCTTTTCACCGGTTGCCGATGTTGTTCTCCGGCGCTCTCGCCGCCGGCGGTGGGTTGCACCGGGCTTCGTAGTGGCGGTGGCGATGTTGGTTATGGGTGTTGGGTCGGATTTTGTTGTTGTTTGTGATGGTCAAACCGGTAGTGGGCCTGGTCGTCGCTTTGCCGTCTTTTGGTTTTGGGGTGGAGCAGGTGGCGGTCCTTAACCGCTAATGGTGGACGCCGGTAGTGGGGCAACTGTTAATCTTGCCTCATCGTTGCTATCTTTTCTCGATACCCTGTTAGGGTTTTCAGATCTACACCGGTGTATCAACACCCTGTTAGGGTTTTCAAATCTACACCGGTGGAGAAACTGTCAATCTTGCCAAGGCGATGGTGGCGGTGGGGTTACTATTGTAACCGGTGTATGTCCCGATCTTCGTCACCGCCGACGGTATCACCGACCGAAACGGGTGTTCTTCACCAAGTAGTTGTTTGTGGCCGGTGCATGCCCTCACCTATCTGCCCTTCCACATTGTCGCTTACGGTGGCTCTCCGTCACCTTGCGTTCGATATAGATGGTGGTGGTAGAGAAGTGCTAGCGATGATCATGTTCGATAGGGTTTGGTTCCTGTCTTTCCTTGTGACGATAGTGTGCGCTGTCTCGATGTTGCTGTGGGCCCATTTGGGTTTTCAGATCTGCATTTTGAGTGTTGTTCTTGCTTGTTGGCCATCATTATTGATGCAACCCATTTAGGGTTTTCAGATATGCATTTTGGGATTTTGTTGTTGGCCGTAAGCCGGCGCCGTTAATGATGGTATCGTCGGTCTTCGGCCGGCGCGTGACATGCCATTCTGATTGCTACTCGCCGACCGACTTCTATGCCTATTTTGGACTCGGCTGGCATCGATGGTGGCGGTGGCGACGGTTGTGGTTGTGCCAATAACCCTTATGTTGACCCATGTTTGAATGGATAGTATTTCAGAGGTATACTGTTTCTGATGCTTAACGTCTGTTGTACCGATGTCGATGACGATAGATCACACCTCATTTGAGACCGATTGTAAGTTGGCACATCTTTCTTTAAGCATTAGGTATGTTGATGACGACGAGTTGTTGCTCTTCTGAGACGAAAGTTGTTCTGTTTGATATATCGTAATTGTGTTTACTTGCAGATGATACCATGGGTTTTGGTAGGCGATGATGATGTCAAAAGATGATTAGTTCGTTGTTATGGCGTGGCGAACTGAAGTGTTCGCAGCCACAACGGACAACGTTGTTTTTCAGAGCCTGATTTGTTTATCCGAGACAACCAGCGCGCAACGCGCATGTTTGGGAACATACTAGTTTATATTAAATTATGTATATTTTTTGGGATAAAAAAGTTTTATAAAGTACATATAGACCAATACTATGAGTAGAGCATGGGAATTCATCAGCAAGTTTAACTAGTGACTCGAAAACGTCATGTGTTAGCAGTAATTCATAACCTGATTCACAAGCCGCTAAATTTGAGGACCTAAGTTGACAAGTTGATCAAGTTTGGTTGCTTATTATCCTAATTAGACTGTACTTATAACATGTATTCGATAATGAGCCCTAGGTTAATTAGGTTGCTTGCTAACCAAGTTGGGTTTAGCCTAGAAGTACATAGCCAAAGCTTAGGGCTTATGTGTGAGTTTTAATCAAGTTTTTGAGCTATTTTTCTTAGTTATCCAAATAGTATGTTCTTATGTTATCAATTCAGGACTCAATTATGTAGCGTATAAAAAATACCTTGATCCTCAGTTATGATATGTGTTGTTCTAGAATAAACTACACATGGTAAATCAAGGCTAGAAAAAAACTGAGCATGCCGACGTAGTTTGCAGACTAGGGGGCGAGTTGATTAGAAGTTAAGCAAAGGAATGAACCTATTATACTCCTCATAGATGTATAAGCACAATTTTTTTTCTCTTATAACATTAGACAACTAAAAATAGAAACAATAGCTCACACAACGTCTATTCTTCAACCAAACAAAAAAGGTGGTGAGGGTAACTATATTGTTTAGTTGGAACTGCAATCAAGATTAAGCAATCTATATGATATTTGGCCTGAAACACAAGTGAATTGTAACTCCCACTAGGAACTATAACTCCCACTATGAATAACTCGTCATGACAATAAAATCATCAATGATCATGTATAGTGTAAAACGAAAAAATAACCCGTAAAACTATGGAATAGATAGCAAGAAACAAGAAAATAATATTTGAAATATGATTCAGTTTTTTAATCTAGTAACGATTAAAGCTTACAAGAGATTTAACTTTGAAATATGTAAAAGTAAATGGAAAGTTTTTTTACTTGATTACCTAAAGGGGATATCCTCAATATGTACATATATAAAAACTAAAATATGTACTATAAACTAATAAATATACAAAATAAAAATATATACTGCTTACATAACTCGTCAGAAAATAAATAAATCAAGATTGTCTATGGTATTGATATTTTCTTTACCATAGCCTTATCGTTGCTTGTAGAAACCTTAGCTCTCACCATTCTAGGTGAGAGTGGCTTCTTATCGCCACCACCATCGGCCTTAAAAACCCACTATTAGCGTGCCGCGAAAAGATTAATGCCTTCCATCACTACATGTCGTAAAGCTTAGGGATAATTCAAAATTTCAGCTTTATTTCTTCTGTTGGCGGCGAATTTGTCACATGTTAGCTGCACATTTTATTTTGTATAATTATTAGTTTATGGCTCATAGGCCCGTTATGGGATTTCCCACTGTAAATATTAAGAATTTCTTAGTAAGAAATTCGCACATATGCAACAGCTAAAACATTAATATCATGTTAATCTGTATGGTAACTCAAGTTCCTCAAATTCCGAATCGATAATAAAATAATATTAGAGTAAATTACGTGGATGATCCCTGTGGTTATTTTGAAATTTTGGATTTGATCTTTAAAATTTAAAATCTTTGAATATAGTCCCTAACATTTATTTCTTTTTCATATATGGTCTTTAATTTACCATTAATGATGTTAAATATTGTAAAATTAGTATTTTACTCGCATTAGCTATCTATTTAATTTACCTTTTAAACTATTGTATTATTTTTATTTAAGAAAATTTTATATTTTTATTTTTCAAATTTTTTTGTTTTTATATTATTAATAAGATTATTATTTAATAAAATACGCTTTAAATACACAAATAAAAAACTTGTTAAAACATGCTTTTTAAAATGTTCAGTTTTTTAACCGTTTATATTTTATACGTCATTCAAATTTTTATTTATTTTTAAACTTTTTTTAAACTGGTTGGTTTTCTAAAGTTATTTTTAAAAAAAATATTCATTTTTTAAAACATCTTTTCTTAAACAAATTCTTAGTTTTTTAAACGTTTTTTTAAAAACAATTCAGTTTTAAACGTCTTTATAAAAGAAGACATGTTATAAAGGTTTAAAAAAACCCGCATATTGGTTTTAAAAAAATTATAAACCACATTTAAAAGAAGACGTTTTTTAAAATATTTTTTCATTTGTGTATTAAATAATAAACATATTTTAATAAAAAGATTATAATAAAATAAAATTACATTGATGATCCTTACAAGTAAAATAGTTATTTTAATAAATTTAAAATCACTAACTGAACTAACAGAGTATGGACCATTAATTAAAAAAAACTATAACATTAGGGACTAAATTCGCAATTTTAAAACTTTAAGGAGCAAATTCAAAATTTTAACCAAATCACAGGGACCATCCGTGTAATTTACTCATATTATTATATATTGGATAACTCTTAAATATTTTATTATAACCTAAAAAATTACTCAAAAAACTTGATTATAACCCGTACATAATCCAAAACTTGACTATGTATTTATAAGCTAAAATTTAAAACTATTTGAAATCAATTAGGATTGTTAAACTTTAGGATCTAACCAACTTGTTAGAGTTCTACTTGACTATAATACTAATCACTAAAAATTAATTTTCCCTCCAAAAGGGTATTATAGTAATTTAAATACTCATACAAATTTCTCTCTTATTAAAAATTAATTTTATTAATTGTTATATTTCTCTCTCTTATCTAATATTTTTTAAAATCAAACTATTTTTTTAAAATATATTTTATTAAAGAAATTAGAAATCAAATCTTTTAATTAAAATCTAAATAATAAAAAGCTAAAGTTTTATATAATATGAAATTTTATAAAACAGTAAACATTTTTAAATAAAATATTTTAAATCGTTTTGTTTTTAAAAAACGTTATAAACCGGTGAAATTTGTTAAAAACAGTCTTATTAAAACAACCAGAATCATTACAAACAAACGTTTTTAAAAAACAATATTTTTAAAAAAATATTTATAAAAAAATCTTAAAACAAATGTTTAAAAGTGAAACTATTTAGATAAGAGAGTTAAAAATAGTATAATTGTTTTATTTCTTGAACTATTATGTATATATAACTTTAATTATATTTTATATTAAAATATTATACTGTAACTTTTCGTGTTTATGATTAACTATAATATGTTTAATTAATGGTTTTTAGACTATCCATCTATTTATAAAAAAAACTAAAATAAGCGTAAAACAATTGTAAGACTTATTATATTTACTTTCTCATTTCTCTATATTGTTAATAATAATATTAAATACTAATAATATTACTCATAGCATATTCAAATTAAAAATATAATTTAATAAATTAAAAACCTATTTTTTATTAAAAACAAACTTTTTAAAAACAAAAATTTTATAAAATACAAAATACGATGAACTTTTTTTTATCATTTTTCTTAAAACAAAATATCTAAAAATCATAATTTTTGATAAAACAAAAGTTTAACAAAAATACATAATTGTTTATTTAATTAAAGTAGCTATTTGTACGCAATTATAATGATATTTTATTTTCAAACATGATTTTATAATGCATAAATCTTTAGTACTAATTATTTGATATTTTATTTAGTCAATCCGTGTAATACACGGGGACTAACCTAGTATTATATATTGGATAACTCTTAAATATTTATTATAACCTTAAAAATTACTCAAAAAACTTGATTATAACCCATACATAATCCAAAAACTTGAATATGTATTTATAAGCTAAAATTTAAAACTATTTGAAATCAATTAGGATTGTTAAACTTTAGGATCTAACCAACTTGTTAGAGTTCTACTTGACTATAATACTTATCACTAAATGATATGAAACTAATTAAAACTAACTTGACCGACTTGTCAACTTAAATCCATGAATGAACAGCCTTGTGAATTAGGTCAGAAATTACTGCTAACAATAATATGTATGGATATTTTATTTAATATAAGGAACCCTCACTGTACATAGAAATAACCTTAGGAAACATAGATCAAGTTTATAAGCCATAAACAAATAACACCTAAAATATTTATATACAATTAACATGTTTGTCCTCTCAAACTCAATTTTAGTTTCTGCTAGTACAAGCAAAAATTAGAAATCCATATGATGGTTAAGGTGTAGATAAGATCTAGTCTAAGGAAATGAGAGATATATAAGGGCGGACAAAAAAGGGGAAAAAATAAACCAACATATCAATAAGATAAAATCGCATAAATGGTCCCTGTGTTTTGACCAGATTGCATGATTTGTTCCCGGACTTTGAAATTACAAAGTTAATCTAAACTTTTGTATAGTCATTGCAAATTTGGTCCCCAAATTTTACAAAAATGCAAAGTTAATCCAAATTTTTATATGGGGTTAAACTTTTGGTCCTTAAAATCAAATTTAAAAGTTAATTTAAATTTTAGTAAATGCATAAAAATGAATGAATTTAATGACGGGGACCAAACATACAATAATTACACAAAAATTTAAACTATCTTTGCAATTTTTACAATTTGGGAATCAAACATATAATTTGATTAAACCACAAGGACTATTTATGCAATTTTCTCAATCAATAATAAAAATTGTTAATAACTAAGTGTAAGAATGAAAGTAAAGTAACTAAATAATACTACAAACCCAGTTGTAAACATGAAATTGAACTACTAGAAGGGAAATTTAAAACAATATTCTATAATAGTATAATGTGCTACATAATAACATGCAGAATATAAACAACATATCAGTATGTCTAAAATAGATTGTCATAGTCTGCAAAAGAATGACAATGAATTAAAACCTTCACTTACACTAAGAGCATCTCCAATAGAGTGTTTTTAGCCCTAAAAAACGCCACATGATCCGTTTTTTAGATCAAGAACCATTGGGGGGTTTTGTTTTTACAAACAATATTCATACATATGAACTTGAAAAAACACCATTTTTTGGGGTAGGTGGGACAAGGGTGGGGCCGGATGGGTTGGTAATTAGAAATAAATATAAGAAATAGTGATGATGTGGCAATAGTTTTTGATGTTTTGAAAACACCTTATTGGAGAGATTTTTAAGAGTTTTAAGAAATAAGTGTTTTTCTAGTGTGGCAGTGATTATGTATGTTTTTTTAGTGTTTTTAGAGTCTTTTATTGGTGATGCTCTAAAGGCAATATGACTATCTAGAATGGTTATCATGATGCCTAGACAAAACAGACCTATAAAAACCCTATGTTCTCAATTAGGACAGCCAAAAAACAGAAGCATACCATATACTTAGAATTCATTGAGAAATAGAAAACTAGATACTTACAACTCAATTTGCATAATGAGATTCTGGTAACACGCATAAATGGTACCTATCGTTTACAGATGGAGAAAAACATCCAACATAAACGTGTCTTGCATGCCTAGGGGCCATGAATCAAATCATTTATATTCAAAATCACCGTGATCAAATACAAGAAGCTTATTTACCAAAACAAATTGTCCTAAGTTTTAGATGCATCATATCATTACCTTATTCCTTGTACAAATAAGTTACACAAGTTCAACTCGTTACATAAGTCAACTTATTACCATATTCCTTGTACAGATATACAACCCATTTCCTACTCATGCCCATTTAGACTGTAGCTTCTTTTTCTCTGCCTAGAGTGACCTACCCCCTTTACCTTTAGCTTTAAAAAATGCCCAACTGGACCCCTTGGAAAGAATTAACAGCCTAAACCAACCCATAACCTCATCCTAAAAGCACAAATGACCTGTTTTTAAGTCTTTGGGTTAAAATTACAAGGTCTATTACTAAGTAACAAATAAATTTGCTTACCACACTTACTGAAACTAAATTGAATGAGAAGATATAAAAGATATGATACGTACCCTGCTGGGTATCCGTTGGATCAAATAAACCTTACTTGACCCGTGGAGCAGTCCCATGACCCAGTCAATAACCCAGTCAAGTAGAAGCTTCTAAATAGGGGGAAACCAAAGTAGTGGGGGTGATGTTAGTGGGGCGGTTAGTTAACCGAATAGGAGCAGCAGTAGAAATAGGATTTGAGGTTTATTGTTTTGGATTGTCAATGTTTATGTTATCTAAATTCGGTATCTATACCTTTGTTCTTGGAGATTAACCCATCTCAAATTGGGTCTTCTATCTTGTAATCTTTCGGTTCTAGCTAGCAACTAAATCTATCAATTACCTTTGTTTGATTTCTGGGTTCTATCAAGATACAATAATAAATCAATATAATGATTAGAACTTACCCTACCTTACCTTTGTAGCATGACGTGACAATGATCTATGTTCAGATTTGGCTCTTGCCCAAAAATGAGACCTCTGTGTCCTCTCTATCCTTTTCTTAATCTCCCCACCTGCAAGCATATTAGAAAACCTGAAAATAGTTAAGGTGATAGATAAAAAAAGGAAATGAAAATAGAAAGAGATGTTGAATGTAGGAAAAATAAATAAATCAATAAAGAAATATATCAAATTGCTTAATAATGCTATAAACCCAACTGAAAACATGAAATTGAATTACTAAAATATAAATTTAAAATAATATTCTACAATATAACATGGCTAAAATATGTTGCCGACAAGAAGGGCAAAGAATCAAAAAAAGATTTGTGTACAATTAGAGAATTATCACTGTCTAGAAATGAAATAGTAGGGGGAAAAAAGTCAAATTAAGCTTCAAAAAAATATCAAATCTTTGTTTCATTCACATTTTCACAATATTATTTGAATCCAGAAAATAACAATATTCAATGGAAAAGTACTGTCCCAAATTTAAATCAAGAACTGTCCCAAGCACCTACAACTCATTAATTAGGAAGCCTTCCTTAGCATCTAAAGGTTGATGACCTTCAAAATGATAAAAGAGAAAAGGTCGTAAAAAAACAACAGGAATGGTTATGTTAAAAAGCAAATAATAAACCTTATTACCATTTTGAGATAATGCGCCATCCATGTTGTTAATAAACTCAGAAAGTGTGTATGGACTTGGAATCGGCTGCATGTATAAAGCGGTAGGCATGCAAAAAAAACAAGTACAGCGGTATAGAAAATATAAAATATAGAAGAAAACTTAGAATGAAATTAGGATGTTCAATACATGTTTACTATCAAAGTAAGTGTAGGTACCACTAGCACTGCCATCAAAGGGATTTGAAGCCCTTAGATGCATTGATTGAGTCGGATTTCAAGGCCAGGCCTAGTTTCTGATTGCATTTAAAAGGGAAGCTTGCACGACCATACTTAAGTGTAAACATGTGGAAGATCAATGTGTATCAAGTAGTAATCTTAGTTAAATGAACACAAATCATCATAAAATATTTTATAGCACATACTAATTAAAAAGTAAGAAAGGGTCCGGATCACCTCATATTTGGCTATGTTGTGCAAATACCACCAATGGGGTCGTGCCCCCAAATTAAATCAAGAACTGCCCAAGCACCTACAACTCATTAATTAGGAAGCCTTCTGTAGTATCTAAGGTTGATGACCTTCAAAACGATCAAAAAGAACATGTCATGAAAACAATGCAAAGAATGAATAGTTATGTTAATATGAACATAATAATTCTTAACCATTTTGAGATAATGCTCCATCCATGTGGTTAATAAACTCAAAAAGTGTGTTAGGACTCAAGAAGCAGCTGCACGTTCATATAAGAATGCACAAAAACCAAGTAAATCAGTGTAAAAAAAATATAATGATAATTTAGAATGAAACTAGAAAGTGTAAAATGTTTTACCATCATAGCAAGTGTAGGTATTGCTGGCACTACTCCCCAATGGAATTTGAAACCCTTAGATGCATTATTTGAGTAGGATTTCTAGGCTGGGACTCGTTTCCGATACCATGTAAAAGAGAAACTTGCACAACCATACTTAAGTGTAAAGATGTAGAGATCAACGTGTATCAAGTAGTAATCTTGAACACAAATATCATTAAATATTATTTATAGCACACAATAGAAAGAGCACGAATCACCTCATATACTTGGCTATGTTGTGCGAGTACCACCAATCGGATCGCGACCCCAAACCAAATCAAGAACTGCCCAAGTACCTACAACAAACAAAAAAATACTTTAAAGTTAAAATTGTCACTAAAAAGCACAGCTCATTTTATGCACAATAATTTTGCAGAATCCCAAACCTGGTTCCATGTGAACTACCAACTTCATCTTGATCTCAACCACAAAATGTCCGAAGAAGTACACTACGTGACACATGCCTGACAGGAGGACAAGTGCCAGTAACATCATCACCTTCCCAGTCAAGGAACAGCTGGCACTACTCCCAATGGGATTTGAAACCTTGAGGTATTGATTGAGAGGGACTTCTACGCTTGGACTAGTTTCCGGTTTCATTTACACAGGGCAACTTGCACACGCATATTGAACTGTAAACAAGTAGAAGATCAAAGTATATAAAGTAGTAATCTCAAATATTAAATACACACAAATCATGAGATATTATGAATAGCACACACTGGTATAAAGAGAAAGAAAGAACAGAAGTCACCTGCATATTCAGTTGGCTTGTCATGTGTTAGTACCACCATCAACGCAATGCATATGTCATTACATGTATAATCATCTATTCATCTTATAAGTGTATCACCAGAATACACATGTTGTTATATCAAATCAAACCATGAATTTTGCTACCCGTGAGTGTATCTTATAAGCATAGACCCACAGCCAGCATATGAGACATCCCATAAGAGCATGTGAGATGTGGCACGTGGGAGTTGTATTTACAAATCGCTATATTCTTCCAGATGTATTAACTCTCAAATGTCACACCTACAGTTGCCTACATATAGACGTATAATTCAGGTATATACTAATAGAATTCTAGCAAACTTTATCAAATGTTAAGAAAGTCTACAGGTTTAAAACCTAAAGAATTTAACTCGAAACCTATTCATCAAAACAAAACAAAACAAAACACGCAAAAGCAAAACTAGAAACATTGTTGAAGCAAAACGATCGAACTTAAACAAATGTTATAGATTCAAGAAACTATAACATATTTGTTCCTTAAATATAAGATTTCTCTTTCTCTTCAACTGATAGTGTAAGCTCGAGTTCTTCTACAACAAATATTCGTAGAAAATTTAAAAATAACTAATTATAATAAATTAACCAAAACAGTAGAAAAAAGAAAGAGAGAGGTAGTTGTATATTTCAACTACAAAATCTGGTTATCAAAGAATGAATTAAAACCGCAAGTGGAGAGTAGACATGATACAAAATCAACCTGATCCTTAGGGTTCTGGATTTTGTAGTGTCATGTTGTTAGACTATGTCGGTTTGTAGTTAGCATATTTAATATTGTTTAGGGTACTAAAGTGTAATTAGTCTCTCCATATATTTGGATGTAATCTTTGATTTGAACAATAATAAAAAACCCTATTCATTTTAAGTTTTGATTTGGTATCAGAGCCAAATCAAAACCAAAACAAAATTTATAACCCTAATTCTGCCGCACTACCCTTCGGCATCAACTATACAACACACATCTCTACCGATTGGAATTTTTCTTCTCTCTCTAATCAGTTCCTCTCGATTGTTATCATGGCTGCGATCATAACCTTCTCAACCGCTCATAATTCCCACAAATTCGCCTTCACCCTCAAACCTACAAACTATGGCTACTGGCGCTCTATGATCAAATCTTTTCTCATCTCCCATAATCTCTTTGGTTATGTTGATGGAACAGTTCCATGCCCAGAACCAAAAATCACCAATGAGTGTGTTACAATCGACAATCCAAGTTACCTTCCGTGGATTTCAAATGATGCCCATATACGTACACTCATTATCTCCTCTGTTTTTGAAGAATCTTACCAACATGTTCAAGGCAAAACATCCCGTGAAGTATGGCTATCTCTTGAACGGGCTTATGCGCCTGTTACCTCTGCTCACGAGTTCACTCTCAAAAATCAACTTCTTCGAATCACCATGAACGGCGATGAAAAACCGGCTGATTATCTAAGCAGGGCGCAAGAATATGCGACTGCTCTAGCCAATATTGGAGAACCAATGAAAGATAAGGATCTAGTGATGTTAACTCTTGCAGGACTTCGTGAGGAATACAATGGTCTTAAAGCAAACTTACTGGCTCGGTCACCTCCTGTCAGCTTTCATGAACTACATGGCCTCTTAAGCGATCATGACTACATGATCACACGATTTTTAGCCACATCTTCGAACCCTCAAGCCTTTCTGGCCACTGCTGCCTTAACACCACAGCCTTAACATCCCCGCTGTCCCCTCTACACTGCAGCCTACCATTGATCAATTTCAACAGTTTCAAAATCTTCAACTTATGGCCTCTCAACTGGGCTATCAACTGAACCCCGTCTCCTCACAACGACCCAAAGCCTACTATGGTTCTCGGTCTTCCAACACCAACCGGAGCAGCCGCGGTTCTCGTAATTACTCACGAGGCACCTCCCGCGGTCCACCTACTCCTCGCCCTCGCGAAAACGGTGGCACGCATCAATTTTCATGGGCTTAAACTCAAAACACAGTTTATGGCCATTGTAATCGATGCGGGATAGGCCGCCTCGCCTCGTTCAGCTCCACAGGCCAACTATGCAGCATACTCCGATGCGGGTTCATATTCTGGATCCACTTGGAAGCCCGACACTGGTGCTAACTGTCACGCCACTCCAGACCCATCTAGCATGGACAACTCTGAGGCCTACCACGGTAACGATTCTTTATTTGTTGGTAACGGTAATCCTATACCCATTGTCCACATTGGTTCATCAAAAATCTACTCCCCAACCAAAACCTTTACATTATCCAACATTCTTCATGTTCCCGAATTAAAACAAAACCTTTTATCTGTTCAAAAATTTTGTGTAGATAATAATGTTTTCTTTGAATTTCACTTATCTTATTTTGTTGTGAAGGACGAGTCTACTCGCACTATCCTCCTGACGCGCCCCAGTGAACAAGGTTTGTACTCCTTCGTCTTCCACAACTCCAGTCCTTGCCCAAGCTTGCTTTTACCGCTGTCAAGGCTTCCTCCAATGTTTGGCATCAACGTCTAGGACATCCTCATGCTCAAGTTTTTCGTTCAAATGTTTCTCATTGTTCTTTACCTGTTTCAGAGACAAATTATTGAATAAATTGTGTTCTTCTTGTCAATTGGGAAAATCATCAAAATTGTCTTTACCAGATTCTACTTTTCGTAGCAATAATATTTTAGATCTTATTTATTGTGATGTTTGGGGTCCCTCATATGCACCATCCGTTGATGGTCATTTATTATGTGTTGATCACCACTCGCGATATATGTGGTTTTATCCCTTGATTCAAAAATCTGATGCTTATCCAATTTTAACAAACTTTATCACTATGGTCGAACGCCAATTTAACGCCAAACTGAAGTGTATACAATCTGATTGGGGAGGAGAGTTTCGTCCTCTCACAAATTTTTGTCGTAATCTTGGCATTCTTCATCGCCGCTCATGCCCTCACACAAGTGAGCAGAATGGCTTCGTTGAACGTCGTCATCATCATGTTGTGGAAACTGGGCTTACCCTCCTGGCCCACTCTAGCCTCCCACAACATTTTTGGCAATTTGCCTTTGAAACTGCCGTGTACTTAATCAATCGGCTTCCCTCTCGTGTGTCCTCAAATAAATCTCCCTTTGAATCTATCTTTAAACGTAAGCCTGATTACTCCTTTCTATTTGTCTTTGGTTGTCAATGTTTTCCTTATCTTCGGCCGTATAATCATCACAAAATTGACTTTCGCTCAACTCCTTGTGTTTTCCTTGGTTACAGCCTTGTTCACCATGGTTATAGATGTCTTGATCCTTCCAATGACCGGATTTATGTCGCTAGACACGTTCGCTTCAACGAACTTGTCTTCCCTTATCAGCCTCCACCACCTACCTCCACTCCATCCTCCTCTGACTCTCCATATATCTCTATCTATCCTAATCCACCACCTAGTTTTCCACCTGTACCTACCTCATCACCAACCTCTTTTGAATCATCATCGCCAGCACCACAACCTACCCAACCAACACTTGTCTCTCCTTCCTCACCACCATTATCCTCAACCCCTCCAACACCTGCCCAACGGGATCCTGTTCCTTCTTCCTCAACAGCTCCATCATCCCCACCACCCCCGCGGCCTTGCCCCTCTAATCTTCGTCCCAATCCTAAACACCCCAACCGTTACAATCCCGCAGCCTATACCACCACCACTTCCCCATCCCTACCTGTTGAACCTACCAGTTTTACTGTTGCTAACATATCTATAGAATGGCGCCAAGCTATGGCGGATGAGTTGGCTGCTCTACATAGGAATGGCATGTGGACATTAGTGCCCCCGGTTCCTAATACTAATGTGGTTGATTGTAAATGGGTTTACATGTTAAAAACGGATGAAAATGGCAAGATTAGCAGGTACAAAGCTCGGCTTGTGGCTAAGGGTTTCCATCAACAACATGGAATTGACTATCATGAGACTTTCAGCCCGGTCATTAAACTTGTTACCATTCGTACTGTTTTATCTCTGGTCGTCTCAAACAAATGGCCTCTCAGGCAACTGGATATCCAGACCGCCTTTTTACATGGTAACCTTGAGGAAACCGTTTACATGCGTCAGCCACTAGGTTTCATTGATCCAACCAGACCAGATTATGTGTGCCTTTTGAACAAGTCTCTGTATGGGCTCAAGCAAGCTTCTCGTGCCTGCTTTACAAAATTATCAACTGCTCTTCATCAACTCGGTTTTTATGGGTCTAAAACGGATCCATCACTTTTCATTCTCAACTCCTCGGGCTCGCTTGTCTATCTCCTTGTGTATGTTGATGACATCATCGTGATGGTAATGATCCTAATGTTATACCTACGATTATTGATCATCTCAATTCCCTTTTTGCTCTTAAGGATTTGGGGCAGTTACACTACTTTCTAGGGTTTGAAGTCCTTCAGCATGGTTCTGACTTGGTACTTTTGCAACGGAAATATATTCGTGATATCTTGCATCGGGCTGGTCTTGCTGATTGTAGACCTATCTCTACACCTATGAGCCCCTCTCACGTGCTCCTACCAGATGACAGCCCGTTACTTGATGATCCCTCTAAGTATAGGCAGACAGTTGGTGCTCTTCAATATATTACTCTTTCTCGCCCTGATATTGCCTTTGCTGTTAACAAGGTCTGCCAGTTCATGCATGCTCCTACTGAAAACCATTGGTCCGGTGTCAAACGTATCCTTCGATATCCATAGGGCACAATCAATCTTGGACTATGGATTCGTCACAACACGGGCTATCGGCTTCAAGCCTTCTTTGACTCTCATTGGGCTCCCAATCTTCGGGCATTCTCAGACTCTGACTGGGCTGGTTGTCCAGTCGATTGTAGATCCACGGGGGGATATGCTATCTACTTAGGCTCGAATCTTATTTCATGGTCTGCTCGCAAACAACGAACTGTATCTCGATCTTCAACAGAGTCTGAGTATAAGGCTATTGCTGACATTGTGGCAGAATTGATTTGGTTGAAGTCTCTCCTTCGTGAACTCAGACTGGATAGCAAGGCACCAACGCTTTGGTGTGATAATCTTGGCGCAACCTATCTCACAGCTAATCCTGTATTTCATGCTTGCACCAAGCATGCTAAAGTTGATTATCACTTTGTTCGTGAACAAGTTACTCAAGGGAAACTAAATGTCAAGTTCATCTCTACAGACGATCAAATAGCTGATATCTTTACGAAGCCCTTATCCTCTCAGAAGTTCGAGTTTTTAAGATCCAAGTTACACGTCGCTCCCCGCCCTAAACAGGTGTTCAAAGGGAGAAGTGTTGGAGTTTGTACGGGAAGGCATTCGGTTGATTAGATAAACGGCAGTCTCAAAAGCATAGTGCCAAAAACGTTGAGGAACGTGAGATTGTGCCATTAAGGTTAGACCGGTTTCAACAACGTGTCGGTGACGCCGTTCAACGACACCATTTTGTTCACTTGTATGAGGACAAGAGATACGGTGAACTATGCCCATGGAAGCAAAAAAGGAAGAAAGGTTGCGAAATTCCCCTCCCCAATCAGTTTGCACAATTTTAAGTGTGGTGGAGAATTGTCGTTCAGCCATAGTGACAAATTGTTTAAATGTTGCAAATGCGTCAGATTTTTTTTTTAAAGGAAACAACCACATAAATTTGGAACAATGATCAACACACAATAAAAAATAGGTATGACCATCAAACGAGGTGACAGGAGCTGGTCCCCAAACATCACAGAACACTAAATCCAAAATATGATTACTTTTATAATTAGAAGATAATAAATGAAGTTTGGAAGACTTTCCAGCTAAACAAGAATCACAATGAAAATTAAAATCCTTTACAGAAATAGGTAAACTATATTTTGAAAGCATAGTTTGAAACAACGGAGAGTGCGGATGTCCCAAACGTTGATGCCATGTGGTTGTTGTAGCACGTGTTGTGGAGAAAGCAACCTTTGGAATGGACTGAGTTGTGGGAAGGTGGATCGAGTACAGTCCGCCGTCACTTGGACCCGTGAGGAGGGTAATGTGAGTAGACGTGTCCTTCACAGAAAAGAAATTGGCATGAAATTCAAAATAAACATGATTATCTTGACAAAATTTTTGTACAGATAGGAGGTTTTTCTTGATTTCAGGTACATGGAGAATATGGTTTAGGTAAAAAGTTTTGTTGGGTGAAGAGATTTGTGAGGTACCGATATGTAAAATGGGTAGGGCCTTACCATTGCCAACGCGTAGAGTGTCATCACCATAATAAGGCTCGGCGGAGTCAAAACCAGACATATCCGGTGCTACATGGCTATTGGAACCCGTGTCCGGGAGCCATGAAGTAGAGGCTTGTGAATGATAGTCAGCATAATTGGCAGATGGTTGTCTTGACCGAATGGTAGACGGGTCTCTATGCGGGCATTGAGATGGTACGTGTCCAATACCACACCTGTTACAAGTGCCATAAACAGTGTTTTGATTAGAAGCCCAACTAAACTGACCTGGATTGCGAGTGTTGCCAGGCTGATTTGTTTTGTAACCTCGGCCACCACGGCCACCACGGGTTCCTCGACCACGACTGAAGTTGGAAGGGCCAGATTTGTTGGTGTAAAAAACCTGAGGGGCAGTGTTGTGGGACAAGCTGGAGGAAGGTTGCAGCTGGAACCCGAGACGAGCAACCAGTTGTTGAAGAGCCTGAATAGTGTCATGCTGAACAGGAGAGGGGCTGGCTGCAGTGACAGCCGTGAAGGCTTGAACAGGAGGGATTTCAGCAGCTGGTTTGTGGATCAGAAAGTCATGGTCTGCAAGAAGTGCAGGTAATTCAGAAAACACAGCAGTGAATTGGCTCGTGAGAAGGCTTTGTTTGACTCCATTGTACTCGTCACGAAGGCCTGCCACAACTAACATAACAAGGTCTTTTTCAGGCATTGGTTGGCCAATATTTGCAAGAGCATTGGCATACTCCTGTGCCCTAGCAAGATAGGCAGTTGCAGTCTCATCCCCTTTCATCTGTATTTTGAGGAGTTGTGTTTTCAAGGTGAATTCTCTTGAAGCCGTATGTGGGGCATAGGCTTGTTCAAGGCCAAGCCAAAGCTCACGTGAGGTGGTACCTTGAACATGTTGAAAGGATTTTTCAGAAATTGTGGAAAGAAGTAACATGCGAACGTGGGCATCATTACACAACCAGGCTGTGTAACTAGGGTTTGGGGTGGTGACAGCAGCTTTATCTGCAGAGGGTCCTGGAGACGATAGAGTTGAAGGAGGACAGGAAATAGTTCCATCAACATAACCGAGCAGGCAGTGGGTAGCAAGAAAGGGCTGGATCATTATTTTCCAATGACCATAGTTGGTAGGAGAGAGGGTGAATACAAACTTATGTGAGTTGTGTGCAGTTTTCTCAGTGGTGGTAAAGGCAATAATCAGATCAGCCATTGTGCGATCGATTAGGGAAGAGGGAGAAGAAAAAAAAAAAAAAGAGATCGGCCCCCTTGTGTGGAGGATGACGGCAGCAGAGGGTAGGACAGAAACCCTAGGCTCTGGTACCAAGTTAAACAAGGTCAAAGATTGTATATTGATTGTGTATTGATTGTAATCAAAAGAATAATACAATAGAGACATATATATAGATCAATATAGGAGTACTAGGGCCGGCTATAGATCTATACTAGGGCTGGCTAATATATGTTTAGGGCGGGGCCCATATGACTTAGATATACTGACTATTATGTAGTTAGCATATTTAATATTGTTTAGGGTACTAAAGTGTAATTAGTCTCTCTCTATATATTTGGATGTAATCTCTGATTTGAACAATAATCAAAAACCCTATTCAATTCAAGTTTTGATTCATGTGATGACAATAATCAAACAGTTGAATCAAACCCTGGAAGGAAGAAGCTAATTAAACCTGCTTTCAAGGTAAATAAATCATTATTTGACTTTTTGTATCACAAATCACCAATAATATATAGTGAATCAACTCTATCCCAACAAATATAATAATTAGTTTCCACAAATTCACGATTGTCTTTAATATTGCTAAATTAATATCTTGGATGTAGTAGCTTATTGGGAATGTGCATGGAGACTAACCTGTTGGGCGTGAACTTCTGTTATGTCCAGCATATTGGTTGTGTGACAACTATATTAAGGATCCCTAGGTAACCTTTTTCTGCTTTGCAATACTCAAGCATCCTCAATCTGTAGCCTCCCTCCTTTCGTACCTAAATCCAGATAAACTTGTTGATATAAAGTGTGGAATACAAACTTTGGTCAATTGGATGAATCAAGACTAAGTAAACAGGTAAGTTGGTCATTTGAATATGTCAAAATGGGTTTTGCAGGCAGGTTAATTTATGTGTATATCAAGTTAGGTTGGCTTGAAACAGTTTTGTCCAAGACCATAAAACTTAGCAATGTCTATAAAAAGAAAATGAATGTAAATGGACCAAAAAGAATGACATAAGTGAATAGACCAGACCAGCAAAAAGCAACATGTATCAAACCGGAACCATCTTGGCCTTGTTTAAATGGCTGAGATTGAAAGTTAATGACTTTAAATCGAACCTATTTTGACCCGTTTACCCGAATCACCCATCTTGCCAGCTCTAGCTGATTATCAGAAGATACCTCAATTAAAGTGAGTCCAATGGCTCTAAGAAAGCTGAATTAATGAAACTACCGTGCAATGAGAAATAAAATAAAATGGATACGTCACAAACATACTTATCATACCATATTAATTCATTAACTTTACCTTTGTCCTTGCTGCTATCAAAGCGAGTCCAAGTGGATCTATGAAATCTGAATTGATGAAAACACCTTGGAATGAGAAGGACAACAAAATGTATACGTTTCAGAATACATACTTATCATACCATATTATATCTTTAACTTTGCCAACAACCTACAACATTAAATGCTCCAGTTAATGTGAATGAGAAAAGAAATGTTAATGTTTCTAATGTACACACACATAGGGGTGATAAAGAAATACAAACAAACGATTCATCAAACAGTTGGTATGCATTAACCTAACTTTCCACAAAACCTTTAATCAATCAAACAAACGATCCATCAAACAGTTGCTTTTTTGCTAACAGGTCATATGAACATACGTTTTTTGAACCTCGTATCCCAAATAGAATTAAAAGTTTTGCAATCACTAGAAATTGGGATTTCAGAATAAGAGTGATGATTTTTCTATTCAAGACCATAAAATTTTAGCAATGTTATTAAAAAAAGCAAAATATATCAAACCGAACCCAGCTTGACCACATTTAAAGAGCTGAGATTGATAGTTGGTGACTTTATATCTAACCCATTTTGACCCGTTTACCCAAATCGCCCATCTTGCCAGCACTAGTTAATTATCAGAAGAAACCTGAATCTAAGTGAGTTCAAATGGCTCTATGAAAGCTAAATTGATGAAATCACCCTGCCATGAGAAGTAAAATCAAATGTGTATGTCTCAAAATACATACTTATCATGCCATATTATATCTTTAACTTTACCTTTGTCCTTGCTGCTATCAAAGTGAGTCCAAGTGGCTCTATGAAAGCTGAATTGATAAAATCACCCTGCCATGAGAAGTAATATAAAATGTATACATCTCAGAATACATACATATCATACCATATTATATCTTTAACTTTACGTTTGTCCTTCCTGCTATCAAAGTGAGTCCAAGTGGCTCTATCAAAGCTGAATCGATGAAAACACCTTGCAGTGAGAAGTAAAACAAAATGTATGCGTACGTCTCAAAATACATACGTATCATACCGTATTATATCTTTAACTTTGCCAGCAACCTACAAAGTTAAATGCTCCAGTTAATGTAAATGAGAATATATATGTTAATGTTTCTGGTGTACACACACAGTTGTGATGAAGAAGAAATACAAACAAACCTTTCATCAAACAGTTGGTATGCATCGACCTAACGTCCCACAAACCTTTAATCAATCATGCTTGTTGCTTAGCTCTTTTAGTTCCTGTCCTTGGTTTATATGCAACTACAATCTGATACATGAGTGAATAAGATGCCCAACAAAAAAGTGAAATTAAAATTAATGAAGTTAGTTGCTAACAGGTCATATGAACATACCTTTTTTGAGCCTCGTATCCCACAGTGATCTACATTTGTAACGGCTGAACTATCAATAAAAACCTTATTAATCATCATCAACAATACTTTAGGCTCTACAAATTCAGTTAAAAAATATGTCAGGAAGCAAACTGAAAGCAACCCGTACATGGTTTTTTATGATATCAAAACACAAAGAATATTGCGAGAAAAATTTAAATTAGTTATTGAATACACAAAAGGCCAAATATCATGAAAACAGTTTAAGATTAAACCTTCATGACCACTTCAATACCGGCTTCACAAAACCACACGAAAAACCCATAATAATTGTCGTCCATTGGCTTATCTGAACTGCCCTTTTTACCCTTTCTTGATAATGATCCACCTGCAGATGATGGACTAAATTTCCCATCAGCAGATTTACCAATTATCTGCCATCTATATGCTTTGCGATCTAACCCTCTACATTTTCCTGATATTATAATTGTTAGAATACATGCATTTCTAATCAAATAACAAAACCAATATCTAAGCACAAAGAAGTAGACTAAACTACAAAATTATGCAACTTAAATCTGCGTTGAAGTTTGAAAAAAGAGTACCTTACGTCTTTGAAATGGCAGGGATCAATCTTGCCAAAGTGGAAGGGTTATATTTGATCCCTCGATCTAACATATAATTTGCGTACGTCACTGCATCAAGAACAAGATTAAGATCAAGCCACCCACCAACCAAAATAGTCCCCTGTTTTGATCATCTTAGTAATATTTGCTGAACTTCTTTTAGTTTCATAGTCTGTATCAAAAACTAAAAACAAATATTATACAACCTGTACAATCCTGGAGCACCCAATTAAAATACATCGCACATAACATTCTTCTAACCATATTAACAACCTGCACATTAGAATAAGATGTTTAAAACAAGATTCGAAATTATCATTCAAATCATCCCCCTAACATATAAAACCAAATAGAACAAAAAGTTTTGCAATCACTAGAAATTGGGATTTCAGAATAAGAGTGATGATTTTTCTATTCAAGACCATAAAACTTTAGCAATGTTATTAAAAAAAGCAAAATATATCAAACCGAACCCATCTCGACCGCGTTCAAAGAGCTGAGATTGATAGTTGGTGACTTTATATCTAACCCATTTTGACCCGTTTACCCAAATCGCCCTTCTTGCCAGCCCTAGTTAACTATCAGAAGAAACCTGAATCAAAGTGAGTTCAAATGGCTCTATGAAAGCTAAATTGATGAAATCACCCTGCCATGAGAAGTAAAATCAAATGTGTACGTCTCAAAATACATACTTATCATGCCATATTATATCTTTAACTTTACCTTTGTCCTTGCTGCTATCAAAGTGAGTCCAAGTGGCTCTATGAAAGCTGAATTGATAAAATCACCCTGCCATGATCGAGAAGTAATATAAAATGTATACATCTCAGAATACATACATATCATACCATATTATATCTTTAACTTTACGTTTGTCCTTCCTGCTATCAAAGTGAGTCCAAGTGGCTCTATCAAAGCTGAATCGATGAAAACACCTTGCAGTGAGAAGTAAAACAAAATGTATGCGTACGTCTCAAAATACATACGTATCATACCGTATTATATCTTTAACTTTGCCAGCAACCTACAAAGTTAAATGCTCCAGTTAATGTAAATGAGAAAATATATGTTAATGTTTCTGGTGTACACAAACAGTTGTGATGAAGAAGAAATACAAACAAACGTTTCATCAAACAGTTGGTATGCATCGACCTTACGTCTCACAAACCTTTAATCAATCATGCTTGTTGCTTAGCTCTTTTAGTTCCTGTCCTTGGTTTATATGCAACTACAATCTGATACATGAGTGAATAAGATGCCCAACAAAAAAGTGAAATTAAAATTAATGAAGTTAGTTGCTAACAGGTCATATGAACATACCTTTTTTGAGCCTCGTATCCCACAGTGATCTACATTTGTAACGGCTGAACTATCAATAAAAACCTTATTAATCATCATCAACAATACTTTAGGCTCTACAAATTCAGTTAAAAAATATGTCAGGAAGCAAACTGAAAGCAACCCGTACATGGTTTTTTATGATATCAAAACACAAAGAATATTGCGAGAAAAATTTAAATTAGTTATTGAATACACAAAAGGCCAAATATCATGAAAACAGTTTAAGATTAAACCTTCATGACCACTTCAATACCGGCTTCACAAAACCACACGAAAAACCCATAATAATTGTCGTCCATTGGCTTATCTGAACTGCCCTTTTTACCCTTTCTTGATAATGATCCACCTGCAGATGATGGACTAAATTTCCCATCAGCAGATTTACCAATTATCTGCCATCTATATGCTTTGCGATCTAACCCTCTACATTTTCCTGATATTATAATTGTTAGAATACATGCATTTCTAATCAAATAACAAAACCAATATCTAAGCACAAAGAAGTAGACTAAACTACAAAATTATGCAACTTAAATCTGCGTTGAAGTTTGAAAAAAGAGTACCTTACGTCTTTGAAATGGCAGGGATCAATCTTGCCAAAGTGGAAGGGTTATATTTGATCCCTCGATCTAACATATAATTTGCGTACGTCACTGCATCAAGAACAAGATTAAGATCAAGCCACCCACCAACCAAAATAGTCCCCTGTTTTGATCATCTTAGTAATATTTGCTGAACTTCTTTTAGTTTCATAGTCTGTATCAAAAACTAAAAACAAATATTATACAACCTGTACAATCCTGGAGCACCCAATTAAAATACATCGCACATAACATTCTTCTAACCATATTAACAACCTGCACATTAGAATAAGATGTTTAAAACAAGATTCGAAATTATCATTCAAATCATCCCCCTAACATATAAAACCAAATAGAACAAAAAGTTTTGCAATCACTAGAAATTGGGATTTCAGAATAAGAGTGATGATTTTTCTATTCAAGACCATAAAACTTTAGCAATGTTATTAAAAAAAGCAAAATATATCAAACCGAACCCATCTCGACCGCGTTCAAAGAGCTGAGATTGATAGTTGGTGACTTTATATCTAACCCATTTTGACCCGTTTACCCAAATCGCCCATCTTGCCAGCCCTAGTTAACTATCAGAAGAAACCTGAATCAAAGTGAGTTCAAATGGCTCTATGAAAGCTAAATTGATGAAATCACCCTGCCATGAGAAGTAAAATCAAATGTGTATGTCTCAAAATACATATTTATCAAGCCATATTATATCTTTAACTTTACCTTTGTCCTTCCTGCTATCAAAGTGAGTCCAAGTGGCTCTATGAAAGCTGAATTGATAAAATCACCCTGCCATGATCGAGAAGTAATATAAAATGTATACATCTCAGAATACATACATATCATACCATATTATATCTTTAACTTTACGTTCGTCCTTCCTGCTATCAAAGTGAGTCCAAGTGGCTCTATCAAAGCTGAATCGATGAAAACACCTTGCAGTGAGAAGTAAAACAAAATGTATGCGTACGTCTCAAAATACATACGTATCATACCGTATTATATCTTTAACTTTGCCAGCAACCTACAAAGTTAAATGCTCCAGTTAATGTAAATGAGAAAATATATGTTAATGTTTCTGGTGTACACACACACAGTTGTGATGAAGAAGAAATACAAACGAACGTTTCATCAAACAGTTGGTATGCATCGACCTAACGTCCCACAAACCTTTAGTCAATCATGCTTGTTGCTTAGCTCTTTTAGTTCCTGTCCTTGGTTTATATGCAACTACAATCTGATACATGAGTGAATAAGATGCCCAACAAAAAAGTGAAATTAAAATTAATGAAGTTAGTTGCTAACAGGTCATATGAACATACCTTTTTTGAGCCTCGTATCCCACAGTGATCTACATTTGTAATGGCTGAACTATCAATAAAAACCTCATTAATCATCATCAACAATACTTTAGGCTCCACAAATTCGGTTAAAAAATATGTCAGGAAGCAAACTGAAAGCAACCCCTACATGGTTTTTTATGATATCAAAACACAAAGAAAATTGCGAGAAAAATTTAAATTAGTTATTGAATACACAAAAGGCCAAATATCATGAAAACAGTTTAAGATTAAACCTTGATGACCACTTCAATACCGGCTTCACAAAACCTTACGAAAAACCCATAATAATTGTCGCCCATTGGCTTATCTGAACTGCCCTTTTTACCCTTTCTTGATAATGATCCACCTGCAGATGATGGACTAAATTTCCCATCAGCAGATTTACCAATTATCGGCCATCTATATGCTTTGCGATCTAACCCTCTACATTTTCCTGATATTATAATTGTTAGAATACATGCATTTCTAATCAAATAACAAAACCAATATCTAAGCACAAAGAAGTAGACTAAACTACAAAATTATGCAACTTAAATCTGCGTTGAAGTTTGAAAAAAGAGTACCTTACGTCTTTGAAATGGCAGGGATCAATCTTGCCAAAGTGGAAGGGTTATATTTGATCCCTCGATCTAACATATAATTTGCGTACGTCACTGCATCAAGAACAAGATTAAGATCAAGCCATGCACCAACCAAAATAGTCCCCTGTTTTGATCATCTTAGTAATATTTGCTGAACTTCTTTTAGTTTCATACTCTGTATCAAAAACTAAAAATAAATATTATACAACCTGTACAATCCTGGAGCACCCAATTAAAATACATCGCACATAACATTCTTCTAACCATATTAACAACCTGCACATTAGAATAAGATGTTTAAAACAAGATTCGAAATTATCATTCAAATCATCCCCCTAACATATAAAACCAAATAGAACAAAAAGTTTTGCAATCACTAGAAATTGGGATTTCAGAATAAGAGTGATGATTTTTCTACTCAAGACCATAAAATTTTAGCAATGTTATTAAAAAAAGAAAAATATATCAAACCGAACCCATCTCGACCGCGTTCAAAGAGCTGAGATTGATAGTTGGTGACTTTATATCTAACCCATTTTGACCTGTTTACCCAAATCGCCCATCTTGCCAGCTCTAGTTAACTATCAAAAGAAACCTGAATCAAAGTGAGTTCAAATGGCTCTATGAAAGCTAAATTGATGAAATCACCCTGCCATGAGAAGTAAAATCAAATGTATATGTCTCAAAATACATACTTATCATGCCATATTATATCTTTAACTTTACCTTTGTCCTTGCTGCTATCAAAGTGAGTCCAAGTGGCTCTATGAAAGCTGAATTGACAAAATCACCCTGCCAGGAGAAGTAATATAAAATGTATACATCTCAGAATACATACATATCATACCATATTATATCTTTAACTTTACGTTTGTCCTTCATGCTGTCAAAGTGAGTCCAAGTGGCTCTATCAAAGCCGCATCTATGAAAACACCCAGCAGTGAGAAGTAAAACAAAATGTATACCTCTCAAAATACATACTTATCATACCGTATTATATCCTTAACTTTGCCAGCAACCTACAAAGTTAACTGCTCCAGTTAATGTAAATGAGAAAATATATGTTAATGTTTCTAGTGTACACACACACAGTTGTGATGAAGAAGAAATACAAACAAACGTTTCATCAAACAGTTGGTATGCATCGACCTAACGTCCCACAAACCTTTAATCAATCATGCTTGTTGCTTAGCTCTTTTAGTTCCTGTCCTTGGTTTATATGCAACTACAATCTGATACATGAGTGAATAATATGCCCAACAAAAAAGTGAAATTAAAATTAATGAAGTTAGTTGCTAACTGGTCATATGAACATACCTTTATTGAGCCTAGTATCCCACAGTGATCTACATTTGTAATGGCTGAACTATCAATAAAAACCTCATTAATCATCATCAACAATATTTTAGGCTTTACAAATTCTGTTAGAAAACATGTCAGGAAGCAAACTGAAAGCAACTCGTACATGGTTTTTTATGATATCAAAACACAAAGAATATTGCAAGAAAAATTTAAATTAGTTATTGAATACACAAAAGGCCAAATATCATGAACATAGTTTAAGATTAAACCTTGATGACCACTTCAATACCGGCTTCACAAAACCTTACGAAAAACCCATAATAATTGTCGTCCATTGGCTTATCTGAACTGCCCTTTTTACCCGTTCTTGATAATGATCCATCTGCAGATGATGAACTAAATTTCCCATCAGCAGATTTACCAATTATCTGCCATCTATAATCTATGTGCTTTGCGATCTAACCCTCTACAGTTTCCTAATATTATAATTGTTAGAATACATGCATTTCTAATCAAATAACAAAACCAATATCTAAGCACAAAGAAGTAGACTAAACTACAAAATTATGCAACTTAAATCTGCGTTGAAATTTGAATAAATAATACCTTACGTCTTTAAAATGGCAGGGGTCAATCTTGCCAAAGTGGAAGGGTTATATTTGATCCCTCGATCTAACATATAATTTGCGTACGTCACTACATCAAGAACAAGATTAAGATCAAGTCACCCACCAACCAAAATAGTCCCCTGTTTTGATCATCTTAGTAATATTTGCTGAACTTCTTTTAGTTACATACTCTGTATCAAAAACTAAAAATAAATATTATACAACCTGTACAATCCTGGAGCACACAATTAAAATGCATCGCACATAACATACTTATAACCATATTTACAACCTGCACACTAAAATAAAATGTTTAAAACAAGATTCGAAATTATCATTCAAATCATCCCCCTAACAGATAAAACCAAATAGAATTAAAAAGTTTTGCAATCACTAGAAATTGGGATTTCAGAATAAGAGTGATGATTTTTCTATTCAAGACCATAAAACTTTAGCAATGTTATTAAAAATAGCAAAATATATCAAACCGAACCCATCTGGACCACGTTTAAAGAGCTGTGATTGATAGTTGGTGACTTCCATATTGACCCGTTTACCCAAATCGCCCATCTTGCCAGCTCTAGTTAACTATCAGAAGAAACCTGAATCAAAGTGAGTTCAAATGGCTCTATGAAAGCTAAATTGATGAAATCACCCTGCCATGAGAAGTAAAATCAAATGTATATGTCTCAAAATACATACTTATCATGCCATATTATATCTTTAACTTTACCTTTGTCCTTGCTGCTATCAAAGTGAGTCCAAGTGGCTCTTTGAAAGCTGAATTGATAAAATCACCCTGCCATGAGAAGTATTACAAAATGTATACATCTCAGAATACATACATTTCATACCATATTATATCTTTAACTTTACGTTTGTCCTTCCTGCTATCAAAGTGAGTCCAAGTGGCTCTATCAAAGCTGCATCAATGAAAACACCCAGCAGTGAGAAGTAAAACAAAATGTATACGTCTCAAAATACATACTTATCATACCGTATTATATCTTTAACTTTGCCAGCAACCTACAAACTTAAATGCTCAAGTCAATGTAAATGAAGAAATATATGAAAAAGTTTCAACTGTACACACACACAGTGGTGATGAAGAAGAAATACAAACAAAAGTTTCATCAAACAGTTGGTATGCATCGACCTAACGTTACACAAACCTTTAATCAATCATGCTTGTTGCTTAGCTTTTTTAGTTCCTGTCCTTGGTTTATATGCAACTACAATCTGATACATGAGTGAATAAGATGCCCAACAAAAAAGTGAAATTAAAATTAATGAAGTTAGTTGCTAACAGGACATATGAACATACCTTTATTGAGCCTCGTATCCCACAGAGATCTACATTTGTAATGGCTGAACTATCAATAAAAACCTCATTAATCATCATCAACAATATTTTAGGCTTTACAAATTCGGTTAAAAAACATGTCAGGAAGCAAACTGAAGGCAACTCGTACATGGTTTTTTATGATATCAAAACACAAAGAATATTGCCAGAAAAATTTAAATTAGTTATTGAATACACAAAAGGCCAAATATCATGAAAATAGTTTAAGATTAAACCTTGATGACCACTTCAGTACCGGCTTCACAAAACCTTACGAAAAACCCATAATAATTGTCGTCCATTGGCTTATCTGAACGGCCCTTTTTACCCTTTCTTGATAATGATCCACCCGCAGATGATGGACTATATTTCCCATCAGCAGATTTACCAATTATCTGCCATCTATATGCTTTGCGATCTAACCCTCTACATTTTCCTGATATTATAATTGTTAGAATACATGCATTTCTAATCAAATAATAAAACCAATATCTAAGCACAAAGAAGTAGACTAAACTGCAAAATTATGCAACTTAAATCTGCGTTAAAGTTTGAAAAAAGAGTACCTTACGTCTTTGAAATGGAAGGGATCAATCTTGCCAAAGTGGAAGGGTTATATTTGATCCCTCGATCTAACGTATAATTTGCGTACGTCACTGCATCAAGAACAAAATTAAGATCAAGCCACCCACCAACCAAAATAGTCCCCTGTTTTGATCATCTTAGTAATATTTGCTGAACTTCTTTTAGTTTCATACTCTGTATCAAAAACTAAAAATAAATATTATACCACCTGTACAATCAGCACCCAATTAAAATACATCGCACATAACATTCTTCTAACCATATTAACGACCTGCACATTAGAATAAGATGTTTAAAACAAGATTCGAAATTATCATTCAAATCATCCCCCTAACAGATAAAACCAAATAGAACAAAAAGTTTTGCAATCACTAGAAATTAGGATTTCAGAATAAGAGTGATGATTTTTCTATTCAAGACCAAAAAATTTTTAGCAATGTTATTAAAAAAAGCAAAATATATCAAACCGAACCCATCTTGACCGCGTTTAAAGAGCTGAGATTGATAGTTGGTGACTTTATATCTAACCCATTTTGACCCGTTTTACCAAATCGCCCATCTTGCCAGCCCTAGTTAACTATCAGAAGAAACCTGAATCAAAGTGAGTTCAAATGGCTCTATGAAAGCTAAATTGATGAAATCACCCTGCCATGAGAAGTAATATAAAATGCATAGATCTCAGAATACATACATATCATACCATATTATATCTTTTAACTTTACGTTTGTCCTTCCTGCTATCAAAGTGAGTCCAAGTGGCTCTATCAAATCTGAATCGATGAAAACACCTTGCAGTGGGAAGTAAAACAAAATGTATACGTATGTCTCAAAATACATACTTATCATACCGTATTATATCTTTTAACTTTGCTAGCAACCTACAAAGTTAAATGCTCCAGTTAATGTAAATGAGAAAATATATGTTAATGTTTCTAATGTACACACACACAGTTGTGATGAAGAAGGAATACAAACAAACGTTTCATCAAACAGTTGGTATGCATCGACCTAACGTTACACAAACCTTTAATCAATCATGCTTGTTGCTTAGCTCTTTTAGTTCCTGTCCTTGGTTTATATGCAACTACAATCTGATACATGAGTGAATAAGATGCCCAAAAAAAAAGTGAAATTAAAATTAATGAAGATATTTGCTAACAGGTCATATGAACATACCTTTTTTGAACCTCGTATCCCATAGTGATCTGCACTTGCAATGGCTGCACTCCAAATACAAACTTCATTCATCATCATCTACAACACTTCAGATTTTACAATTCTATTAAAAAAACATGTAAAGGGCCAAAGTAGATGCAATTAAATTAGTTATTGAATACACAAATGGCCAAATATCATGAAAATAGTTCAAGATTAAACCATGATGACCACCGGCCTCACAAAACCTTAGCTAGCAGTTTGACAAAGTAGCTAGTAACGTATAAATTCTCATGTTATTGATAACAGAAAGCAGAACCCACGCAAAAAACCCATAATATATGATTGGCGTCCATTGGTTTATCTGATGTTCCTGTTCTACCCGTTGTTGATGATAATCCACAACCTGCAGATGAATCACCAATCATTTGGCATCCAATGTAAAAATTATCATGTTATTGATAAACAGAATGCATTTGTTATCAAATAATTAGAAAAGCAATATATCTGAAGTAGAGTAAAGAGAAAGTAAGTAATAAGAAATGCCCTAATTAATATTGAGAAGCAGAAATCATCCGATTGAAGGGATAGAATAGACTTGTCGGAAATGCGTGTTGATGATTGATTTGTAAGGAAGGAGCGTTTGTTGGTGTTGTTATCGGCTAGGGTTTGGTGTGGTGCGATTGAGTTGAGGCTAGGGGAATGAGAGAAAATCAGGGGAATGGGCAGTGCTCGTGAAACAGAATGCATTTGTTATCAAATAATTAGAAAAGCAATATCGTCTGAAGTAGAGTAAAGATCGAGAAAGTAAGTAATAAGAAATGCCCTAATTAATATTGAGAAGCAGAAATCATCCGATTGATTTGTTGGTGTTGTTATCGGCTAGGGTTTGGTGTGGTGCGATTGAGGCAAGGGGAATGAGAGAAAATCACCGGAATAGAGACAACGGAGACCGGCGGTGGTGTGACTGCGGTGGCCGGAGACGAACAAATAAACAGAACGTTGGTTTTTGTAGTTGATGATTTGTCGGAAATGCGTGTTGATGATTGATTTGTGAGAAAGGATCGAGTATTTGTTGGTGTTGTTATCGGCTAGGGTTTGGTGTCGTGCGATTGAGGCAAGGGGAATGAGAGAAAATCACCGGAATAGAAACAACGGAATGGGCAATGCTCGTGAAACACTCGATCACCGGCGGTGGTGTGACTGCGGTGGCCGGAGACGAACAAATTAACAGAACTTTGGTTTTTGTAGTTGATGATGATTTGATGCATCGATGGGTTTCATTTGCGAGAGAATATGTTGAGGGGGTTTGTTTATAAACTGATTCTTCTAGTATAGTATATATATATATATATACATATATAGTATATGTATGAAGGGGATGTTGAATGATATAAGACCATTTGGGCGGGGATGTCCGTTACCCTGAATATGGAAGCTAGTATCACCGAAGATTTGGGAAATCCGGGTATGATTTATTTTAATTATTATTTTCTTAGACCGAATATCTTGTGTGTATATAGATTAGATTAGATTAGATAACAAAAATTAAATATAAAAACTTTGACAGTCTTGGTGGAAAGTGGGAACAACGCCCAACTTTCCTTTACCCACCCTAGTTCAGTTCTTGATGTAGGAATTTTACATTCTTTTTACTATTTTTTGTATTTTTCATTTCTTTTGTTATTCCATAATCTAATTTTAATTTTGTTTTATTTACTTATGTCGGTTTCTACAGTAATTTAGTTTTTGATATTTGTTAAAAGTAACTGTTTTCCATTAAAAGTTTAAAACCATCAATTTTAGTCCAAAAGTTTTGTTATTTGTTTCAGTTTCAATACAAAAGTATTATTATTTTGAATTCAAGTTAAAACAGTTAATGAAACTTTTGGATTGAAAGTAAAACAAAATGTAAAACTTCTAAAAATAAATTAATACTTTTTATTTTTTTAAAGAAAATTGTTATTTATATCAAATCTCAAGAAGCAACAGAATTTAATTTGAATATATAAGTATGTTTAGATTGAAGTATTGAACCAATAAAATAGTAATTTTATATTTATTCAACCACAATATAATATATATATATATATATATATATATATATATATATATATATATATATATATACATAATACTTCATCTTATATAGTTAACCAGATATTTTCTATAATGTATTTTTATCAACATTTCAATTTTAATATTTTAACAGTTCTATTTTTCATTTGAGTTTCGATCATTAATAAAAGCCTTAAAGCAACACAAAATCTTGCGATGGTTATGTTTTTTTTTTTTTGTATAATGTTACATAGTTATCAACATCCCCTTCAAGGTGCTGGTTCACAACGACGTTTGGACGTCATTTTTTCCGATCATACCTCGCCATAACACGGGAGTCTTAATACTAGTTTGTAAAATGTTTAGTTCTTATTAATAACACGTGTTAAATTTGTCATATAACCATAATATTTAAAGAAGTTTACAAACATACCGGATTCAACCCGGGTACAACCCGGGTTGGCCCAATCGGGTTTTTTTGTACCCGGGTATTGGTGAACCCGGGTCGGGTTCACTTGCTTGAAAACCCTACCCGCTATACCCGGGTAGGGTCGGGTCCGAAACCGGGTCCAATACCAAGTTTATTTTTTTTTTTTTCATCTTTTCTTTTCTTATGTGTGTCCCAATACCGGGTTCAAATCGGGTTCAACCGGTTCGGGTCGGGTTCGCTAAAAACCTCAAAATCTAAAATCGGTTCCAACCCTACGGGTTTAAACGGGTCCAACCCGGGTGCACCTCCCATCGGGTACTACCCGTACCCGGGTCCGGATCGGGTTCGGACCCGGTTTTTATGCCCACCTCTACATGTAACCCCCTACCTTCCTATCTTCCTTTTTATCCGACGCCCCACCTCCATTTCACTCTGTTGGACCCCGCCCCAGACCATTTATATCGCAAGAGCTGAAAGGTGAAAACTCGAACATATGACCACAAGTTGCGACTCGTTATGAGCAGCCGATTAAAGATGGAAAAAATAAGATGCCACCATAATGCTGCACACTCATGTTTTCATCTCAATGTTGCAAATCACGTCTTCAGCTTACGGTATTCTAATGAAAATTGAGTTCCTTATATGATTGGAATGAGTTCTAAAGACAGGTGTTTATGACGTAAAAAACATGTGCTCGCTTAAATTCTTTAGTCAGAGGCTTATTAATCCTCTTTCCATCTCAAAGTTGCAATTTTGTGGTATGTGAGCCACATTTGTTTACTTGACAAACACAAATATAAAAGTGCATAAATCAACCCATTACATTACTTGAACAAACAAGACAAAACCATTTCAGATGCTTTTTAGATCCATTATAGATAATCATCTCAAATAAACATACAAAGATGGCAAGATAACCAGAGGGATGAACATAACAAAATATTCCTGTTTACATAAAGATGGTTTTCATATGCTGCAAATACTTTTTATGAATAATACATTAAGGTTGCAGCCGTCTTAATTCTTATATATAGTATATACATCAACTCACAAGTTAATGCAGAAGATAAAATTGTTGAAAAGTTGGATCATGACCTTACTTTGGCGAGTCGAGCCCTTATTTCTTCCATTTCTTCCTCGTCGTCAACACCCTCATCCTGCATATTCACATCAACCATTGATTTCTCTACACAATGTTAAATTAGGACATTACAGATGACAAGAAAGATGTCAAGAAAAGCACCTCTGCGTCTTCAGTTGCCCGAGCAGGTTGTTTTAACCGCTCTTTCCTGACAGCTTCCGGAAGCTGTGCAGCAGTCTCACCAGCTATTGCGGTTAAGACCTTATCAACCTCTTCATCAATCTCGTCTTCAATGTCATCTGAATCTAGTGCTGAGTCAACTGCATCATTCACAATCTCTTCAATAACGCCCGCCTGCAGAAGTAAAACATAACGGAATTCAATTTACCGAATCATAAAAGAAAATGACTTGGTCAAATAATAGTTCATTCTGTAATCTAAAACAGTTATAAGATTTTGACCCATTTACGTATAAATGGGTCGTTCTGTTTACATAAGATTTTATGCAAACATAAAACAACCTCCTAAATCGTTCTTTTTAAAAAATTTAGGCCACTATTGTAAAAATAAAAGTGATTTTGTAATCAGAGTTAACACACATCAATTATCTCCAAATGTCTTTTAAAGATGGACAAAGTACCTTAGTCATTTCTTTGTTAAATTCTTGCATTGTGACAGCCATTTCTGGGGCCTTCATTAGATTATTAACAAGCTTCATAACTTCAGCACTCTTAGACAGGTGCCTAACCGTACGAGCAATAGCTGCAAAACCCCAGATTCAGTAATTTTGTAAAGGCAGACTTAAACAGACATGGTAACAACTAAAAACATTTATAAATGACTAACTTAAGTGGCTTAATAATGTTGCAAGCAACTTCAAAAGTATCACATGAACTTGTCAGAAATATAATTCAGCAATGTGATATTGAATGTGAAGATAGTACCAACGCTTTCGCCTAGATGCATGGATATTGAATTCAACTGAGCTTTGTTTTCATAGAGGCGGTTCACAGTTCTTCTGGATCTCACAAGTTCTTTAGCAAGTGACTGAGGTCAATTTACATGAAAAAGTTAAGTAAATCATAAGGAGTTAACAAAAACATAAATCAAAAGACAAGTTCTAAAAATGATGACTAATGCAGGTTGTAAACTGATATATATAAACCGGTAGCCCTGTATGAAAATCAAATATAAGTACCATTGGTAGTCACATAGAAGGCAAAAAAACAGTGAGGTTATTGTAGATCATAATTTGAATAATTATTACGGTAAAACTAGTAGTTAGACCTCTATTCAACTATAAAAACAAATGTAACTTATGAGCCCTAGATGTCACATGACTCACATCAATGGAGCCAGTTAACGAATTTTGAAGATAATTTGTGTAAACTGAAAGTTAATAGCAGTTTACTAACTCAAATTATGCAATTCCAAACTGAATATATAAACTAATTTCAAAAGTACAATTGCAATGTTATACGATCAATCAAACCCTAAGTTTATACCTTAGCGGAGCCCATATCGTTTCTCTTGGCAGCCTCTCGGATCGCTTTCTGAACGTTTTTCTCTTCTCTCTGTATTTCTAACAAACAATCGCACGATAATCCGAAATCAAATAGTCATAAACTCATGAATTTCAGTTTTCAGATCACATTTTTCTACAAATACGATGAATAGATGACTGTACCTCGAATCTGGCGATCGATGTTGCGACACTCTTGCCGGAGACGGCGTTGCCAATCGCGTAACAGCTGTTGAGGATTAGGTTTTGGCTTTATTATGTTCATCACTTTCTCCATCTTCTCCGGCAACTATAATCCTCTGAAGATTTTCAAATAGAGGGACTTATAAGAACTGAATTTGATGAAGATATATGTTGTGAAGATCGAATCGTGATTTTGAGACTTTTGAGATCTAATAATCTTCGTGTTTGTAGATGGTGAGTCTTGATTTGGGGAAGAACAATGTGCCTTTAAGATTCTTCAACGCGCTTTTATTTGGGTAATTGGGTCTTGGTGTGGTGCCTAAACCTAATCCACATTCAACTTTTATTTCGGATTGATACTTTTGTAATTATTATTATATCAAATGACTTATAGCTTAACTAAATAGATATTTTCTCTCATGGGCTTAAAGATTTGAGTCTTTTAATACACACTACTATACACTGTTGTGTTTAATGGGTAGTATTAGATGAAAGTGCGTGTGCAGTTGGTACTTTAGTTCAATGGTATAAACATGATTTTTTGCTTGAGTTTGTTAATGACTAAATTGAGTTATTCTAGAATTGTGAATTTTCTTATTGATGGTGTTTCTAGGCGAGTCAAATTTGAAACATCAAATTCAATATGAACGATTGAAATCTCGTATCCAAATGACTCACTTGAGCATTTGGGGTGATGTCAAAGACCGTTCCAAACAAACGAGGGTATGTGTTTGTCGTTCTATAAAGGAAAAAAAATGTAATTATTATATATATTTTTATTGATTTCGATTAATATTTCTTGCAACTTATACAAACATCATTTTATTTTTATAATTTTTATAGTTATATGATTAGTTTAAAAAAACATAAAATAGTTATTTAAAACAATCTTGTTGACAATTATTAGTCAACCCACCATCAACAATCAGCAAACATAACCAACTTCTATTTCGTTCCATTATGATCCATCTTCTCCCCTAATTATCATACACTCACACTTGGAAAAATAATGACGTCAACCTTCTCTGAACGTCATACTGATAATAAATTCATCTCACGACATGTTATAACGAGAAATAATCACAACAGCTTAACTGATATTTCGTTCCATCATGATCCATCCTTTCCCCTAATTATCATACACTAACACTTGGCAAAATAATGATGTCAGCCTTCTCTGAACGTCAAACTGATAATAAATCCATCTCACAACATTGTGTAACGAGAAATAATCACAACAACTTAACACCAATTCAGTGTGTCTTTAGACTCCATAGATCGTTTGTCTTGATGGCTTGAGCAATGAAAAGTTGAAATGTGTATGGAGATAAGAGGATGTGACAATAAGTTTGATTGTGACAACAATGATAAGTATAATGAAAGTCAATATTGTTTATCGTTGATAATGGTGCGACGAATAACTGAAGTAATTCTGCGCTAAACATAATAAACACAAAATAACATAATAAAAATATAACAATTGAGAATAATGTCAAAACAAGAAAGAGTTTTTTTTTTAATCAGTGTTTTATATAATACACATAATTTTTTTTACTGAATGGATGACAACATGATGAATGAATATCTTTACTCAAAAACAAAAATGAGCCCAATCTTTAGTAATACATGCAACAGAAGACCACCCTAGTAATTGCAATACGGTCCAATTTTCAGAAATAACCGGTCTGATTTATGTGTTATACTCAGGTTACCTGAATTATGTTCACCACTATAAATGTTTTAAGTAATTATTTTAATTACAATATTAATCGTCCCTAAAAAACCTTACCTTCACCTTAAAGCCCAACTTGACCCATTATATTCCAGCTGCCAAGCCCAATAGATACAAAACAATCGATTATACATTGGGCCTTTAATTTTTTGGCATTAATTCATCGGGCATCCGCAAGCCCAATCAAATTCATTTCGTTGCACGATTGCACGACTGTTTTACTCTTAACAAACAAGCTATTCTATAGACATACAAAAATAAAGATTAAAATGTAAGTTAAAAAGGTAAGTTACAAAAGACATCTACAAACTCTGGCTCGATATCACTAAAAATATTAATAGTTTTTACAACAGTTCTTTAAACGAACAGTACTTATCTCACTTGTCTAACTTATAAGTCCATATGACATTTTAGTATGAAATCAGTTGATTATAGAGATGGGTGTGCATAAGGTTGTATATAGGCATACTTATATTTTTTTATTCCAATAGGATATTTGCGTTTGCACTCAACAGTCAAACACTACAACACCAACCATAACCAATTATTACTTGATTTATTATTTAACCATTACATATATATATATATATGCACATCAAATGGTTTACTAACATGCATTTATTTATCTATGCGTATAATGTGTACTTATGTATTTATGTATGTACGCATGAGACCAATGATGAATCAAGAAAAGTTTTTTTTTATGGGTGGGCAAAGATGCGACGATTGCATAATTTAAAAGGGACGCTCAAGATTTTTACATACGTATAACACTAAAAAAATATTGTAAGGAGGCGGCTGCCCCCAAACCTTCTACTTGGGTCCTCGCACGAGACCTATCAAACAAGAATTGGATTTTGCATGGGAAGAATGTAACATAATCTTAGATGTATCAATGGTTAAGACGAGATGAATGACAAATTCTAAATGTCTCTTTTATCATTTTCTTCTCTTAAAATGTCCCCCAAAGTTTTCTTCTCAAAATATCCCCAGATGACAAGGTGCTGACGCCTTCCTAGACAGAGCACGAACACCCATGTAGCCGCCCTCTTAAAATTAACACGTGACCAACAGGGTCGCCGCCCGCAAAATCGAGGCAGGCGACTCTAAAGATGGTCGGCCACAGAATATACCAAATGTGATTTAAATTGATTAGAATTTAATATTATTATAACTGATTTTACTCATATTTTGTTTTTCTCTTATAACTTTTAGAATATAACGTTTTATAAAATTTTAAATATACCATTGTGATGTGTTTATTTTTATCTATGTACTGACGTAAATTTTATTCAAAACGGATTCGGGTCAATTTTACATCAAACGTTGGGTAAAATTTTATGTAAATCAGACACGTAGTTAAAACAAGCGCCATCGAATCAACCCATTTCGCCCATTGTCATCTTAGCACTATATGGTTTAGTAGGGAACTATTGAAGCTTCCAGCTTTTCGCCTATATGGGTTGTTAGGAGGAACACTATATGGGAAATGTAAGAGAAAAGAAACATTTTAAGAATCTTTCCTTTTATAATTGACTGGATGTAAAAAGGAAGAATGAAAAACAATACCGTTAGACTTTTTATTTAGTTTGGGTATTTTTCTATAAGCATATGACTTTTACCTGCTTTATTATTTAATGCGCGCGTAGATCATATATGAGACGTACTATTTTTTTATTAGTTTGAGTATAGTAATGTTCTATATTAAAAAGCAAATTTTTAAGAAAGTTTGATTTCATGTATGAGTGTTTTTGTTTGATTATATACATAACATTAGATTAGTGCTTAGTGACTGGTTTATTACATAGGTTGAATAGAATAGACATAAAATTAATTATTTAAATTGTTTTAATTTAAAAAATCATGATCATATCAAATCATATGATATGCAAATTTTAAAAATTGAGCTGTGATTATTAAAAAATCAAATTCTCGACTATTAAGATATTCTTATCATATTAAATAAAAAAATTAATTATATATAAAATATTAATACATTTGTAAAGTTTGACTTAATTGATTTTATTTATATTCTTTAAAATAAAAATTGAAAATTAAGATTAAGATTAAGTTTGAAAATTTTGACACAATTGATTTTTGTTTAAAATTAATGGTTAATTGTGGTGATGATACATAAACAAATAAACAAATTCTAGGTGGACATTCTTGTAAGAGACCATGTGACACCCAAATTATTCTTTATTAATATGTATAGATTATGTAATTACATACTTAACTTTGTGTTACTATACGTATATTGCATGATTATATATATAATTATGTGTTATTGTAAACATGTTAAGTAATTATAAATACGGTTTATTTAACAAAAAAAAAAAGTTTCAATTAGCGATATATTTCGAAGGATGGCGCGTCTTAAATTGAAAAATAAAAGACATGTTACCAGCATTTTGTCAAACATTAAATGCCAATAAGAAAAAAGAAAGAATAAATTACCAACCACTCAATCCTTAAATTTATGTGCATCTAAAACTTATTATCTATCTATTTAAAAACCAACGGGAGGAATAGTGATTTTTCAAATCATAACCGTTCAATTTTTGATCTACGGTAATTTGAGGCATGTTTCCTCTCTTTGCTACACGTCTCACCCAATAAGCCACGTGTATGACCCTTTCTTCTTCTTCTCTTTGCTACACGTCTCACCCAGGAAGCCACGTGTATGATCCTTTCTTCTTCTGTTTTCTTTTCCCCTTAAAGAGAACTTTCGTTCCCAATAAAGACGTAAGAAAGTCACCGCCTTTCACGATCCATTGCTTTGGCGTATAGCTGGTCGCAAATGGCGGATTTTGGATGCGCGCGGTAGCAATAACTCCGGCGGTGGCTAGGGTTTTAAGCTTGCCTAATATTCGTTTCTACAGTGCTCCTCTTTTTCGTATTTTCTTTTCATAAAAGAGCAACGCAAATGTTCAAATGTGTAAGTTGTTGTCCTTCTCTCTCTCTCTCTCTCTCTCACTAAGAAAGTGGAATTTTATTTAATTTTCCCCATGTGATTCATTCTGCCAATTTCTATGCATCCTCTTCTTCTTGACCGTTCAGCTTTTGGATATTAAAATCTCTGCCTTTGGTTGTTCGGCTGGTGGTCAACAATTTGTCTTTTTGTGTGTGTGATTTGTAGTATGGGTTAGTTTGAAGATCTGATCCGAAAGAAAATTAACCACACGGAAACGATATTTATGCACCGGTTTGTGTTCTTATATCCCTAATATGTTTTTATTTTTGTTTTCTTTAGTATGATTATAGATCCATGCTTTTTTGGTCAGATATGGGTCGAAGCCTGCCTCTACTAATCATATAAAACAACTATATAGATGGATGCTGATGGATAACAAATGAAGCAACACATAAGAGTAAGTTACTGTTAGATATTTATTTGTTTGATTTAAAGGGCAAGAAATCACTAAATGTGTAAATATGATTTATATTGCTACTGTCGGTTGCATTACATTCTTTATGCAGTTGCATTACATAGAACATTATGGTGTTATGCAGATTTCATTGTGTTTGTAAATGTTTGATTTTCAAGTTTTCAAATGGGTTTTAACTTCACGATTTTAGGGTTCTATGATGGTCCAGTTACCATACTGAAAGCAGGTGCTGACTTTAGAAGTGGGTTTCCGGCAACATCCTTCTCTACAACCTATGGCACACGGTTAGCCAAGGTTGGACGTTTGGTCATGAGCACGCTCAGCTACATTTTTTAGTTATTTGAATAGCTAAAAAAAAATCCCTAGCCATAACACTTTGTTTTTTGCGGTTTTTGAGGTACATGCACAATTGTTATTTGTGATTATAATTAGTTTTTCAATCTAATTACAGAATTCATAAAATATCATATTAGTTAAGTTACATATTTCTTTGACCTTTCTGTAAAATTGGTTGTCAAAGGCAAGGTTGAAGCCTGTTGTATACACATTCATATCTCCATATTCACCATTAATGGTGTTTTTCTTGAACCATGAACAAGAATGCCTTCCTATTAGAACTCCAAAAGCTATGCCATGATGTGGAGGAGTATACAAACAGTTCATGACAATCAGGCTTGAGAAAGAAACGGTGAAAATAAAAAACTTAGTAATCATAAAATGTGTGGTATGTTTTGTAAAAATCTTAGGTATTCATGTGTTAGTTATTGCCTCAGGTGGTAAAATAATTGTTTGTTGATCATCCGCAACATATAATATTAAGCACATCAGCTTTGTGTTAGATTTTGCTGCACGCCATGTATGTGTATTAGCATGTGAGTTTTTTGGTAGAGCGTTACCGCTTGAATCCATGTCTTGAATCCATGTCGTAATCTCCTCGCGCAAAGCGCGTGGGGGAACAACCTAGTTAAATTTTAAACTCAAGAAATGCGACTTATGGCAAACAGCCGAAGAAATGAGAAAATTGTTGGATCAGCCCTCACTGTCCTCAGATGACTTTGTATATTCACAGTGCAAATGGGTCCTCAAAAAGTTAACATTTTTGCGTGGGGAATCGAACTTGATAGGATCTGGACTCGTCAAGCTCTTATAAGGAGAAGTGTGAACTTGGATTTTTCTTTGTGTCCTCTTTGCCTACAATTCCCATAAACCGTTTACCACTTCTTTATCTCCTGTTACTATGCCACAATGGTATGGAGTTTTGTTAGTACATGGTACCAGATGTCACCCATCTACGTTTTCTCGATCTCTGACCTACTCGAGCTCTTTAAACCTATTCAGCCGCCAGTCAGGGGCTTTGCTATAAAATTGGTAGTCCTAGTAGCCTTTCGGAGTATATGGAAGATGAGAAGCGACGTTGTGTTCGGCAACCAAAGGGCTTCTCTAAACTTTTTGCTCAAAGATTTAAAATTTATGGGGTTTCTATGGATAAAAAGTCGCTCAAAGTTAGACTCTTTGAACTGAAGAGATTGGTGTGAATTTAGATTTTGATTGTGTTTTTGGATCTTTTTTTGATGATCTGTATTTTATCTTTGATATATCTTTTATTTCTAGCAATTTGTTAGAGTGACTTATTCTTTAATATATTTGCATCTGCCTTTTTAAAGAAAAGTGAACGAAATAATTAAGCCGGGTAAAAAAAATGATACTATTTAAGTATTTTGTGCAATGAAGAAGCCTATTCCCTATAATAAATCATATACTACATGTGTGCTCTACTGCTGTAACTGTTTTTAACTTTTTATCATTCGAAAACACTTAATTACAAATTCAATTCTCCATTTGTAACATTGCCAAATCCGTTTTATTATATGACGCAAACTATACAAGCATTCGGAATGCTTATCACCAATTCGATTGCATAGACAATACAGTACAAGTTTTGTTGTCAAAAAACATCTCTCAACCAATGTAGTTGTAGTGGACAAAACCAATGCTAGATAAACTAAATAATTGTTTCTTTGTTTTCGTCATCATTCTAGCAGGGGTACAAAATTTTTATCATTAGCATTCTCTAATGATACAAATAGCTACGCAAACATTTTCTTTTTCACATTATCAAAATCATAGTGATCAAACTAAGTAGGTACAATATGTTCTTTGTTTCCTATTATTCTTTGAGTTTTAATAATCTAGTATCTTATTTCTTTTAAACAAATTAGCTTTATCCCCAACGCTACCCTGCGGGAGTTTGGTCATTTTTCTCACACGCAACGCTAGTCATGGGCAAAAAAACCGGTTCCAGAATTCGGCCGGAAAAACCGGAACCGGTTTCAAAGAAAAACTGGCTTGGCCCAAACCGGTCCCGAACCGACCCAAACCGCCGGTTTCTATACCGGTTTGGTAGCCCCGAACTCAAAACCGGTTTATAAAGCGGTTTAAAAGTTAAAAACCGGTTAAACCGGTAAGAAAAACCGGTTTCAGTAAAAAAACCGGTTTCAAACCGGTCCGAATCGGTTTGACAGGTTCGAGTATTGGGTGAGCCAAACCGGTTTGAAGAAAAACCGGTTTGACTCTACCACAAAAAAACCGGTTCGGTTTTGAACCCGAAGCGGTTTGAACACCTCTACGCAACGCTTCGTTACTTTAGTGTTTATCAGGCCAGATCATTGGAAACCATAAAAGTGAAATCTTATGACGAAGCTCTAAAATATTAAACTTTAGTGGTCAAAATTGAAAAATACATGGCGGGAGGACGGTCATTTTTCCCAGACGGAACACCACATTATTTTAGTTGTTATTGTTCCGGCTCGTTAGAAACCATGAAAGCAAAGTTTGGTGCAAAAATCTAAAATATTAAACTTTCAAAGTTGAAAAAACAAAACTTCATTATAAATAGTTTGGTGGCCGAACTCTAAGTTCCTAAACTTTGGTGGTCAAAGTCAAAAAATAAACCGGTGACCAAAATGTAAAATACTAAAATTTAGTGGGTTAACTCGACAAAACAAAACATGACTATGAATAAGCTGGTGGCCAAACTCTAATATCCAAAACTTTTGTGACTGAAATCAAGAAACCTAAAATTTACTATTCCTTTAGTTCGTGAATTAATCTATATCCCTGAGTCACATGATATTTTTCTAGGCAGTCAATCTTATCGCCACCTAAGCTCCGTTCATATGTCCTCTCTAAAATGAAACTTACAAATGTTAAATCTATATGTACTAAAAATAAAAGTTTATCATTAAATTGTTGAATTATTATTTTGGAAATATAATTGATATAGAAACCGTTGCAAATTTTTTCTTAATTTTTTTAAAAATTAAATTCCATAATCATAAAATATTGGCATCAAGATTCGTTCACATAATTTGTGTTCATGTGATATAGTTTAGTCAAATTTTTAAAAGGTTTATTTATTTTTCTTTTTTATGTATTTATTTAAGTTACATTTCACTTCAAATATTCGTTTTAAATAACATCATTAGCAAGACGTTCTAAATTTATTATAAAATGTTATTGTTAGATGTGAATATATAATTTCTTATACTATTATAATTGTATAATTGATATAAAAAAAGTTAAAATCATGCACTATATACAAATAAATATATAAAACATATTCTTATGAATAGTAATTATCTTTTTTTTTATTATTATTGTTTATAACTTAAATATGTTTCTTATATATTGATTCATTGATGTCTTATCTATAAATTATATATTAGATTATATATATATAATCTATTATATAGTCTTTCTATCCACGAGTGTAATACACGGGTATATAATCTAGTATAGTAAATGTTTCTACTATAATAAAAGAGTATTTTGGGGTGACACGTGGCGGCACCACATTTATTCTCACCAAAATTTTTCTGCTTCTCTCTCCTATTAAATAACTAGACTAAAGACCCGTGTAATACACGGGTTCTATCAATAAAAGTTGTTTTTAATTAAAGAGGTTTGTAAGTCGTAATATTATTGTTAATACTTTATATATCGATTTTTATGTTTAATTTTTTAAAATAATTTATATCTAATATTAGTAGATTTTCTGTATCAATGCTTATAAGTCTAATAATTTATAATATGAAATTAACTTATAAATAAGAACTTCAGGTTATATTATATTGAACATGAAACATCTATAAACCTTCGAAAATTTCTTTGTATACAAAATTTTATGTTTTGTTTGTAATCTTACCATCATTATCTAATATTAATAATTCTAATTTTAATTTTAATTCATGTCTACTTGTAACTCAAGATAATACAATATAGAGGTAACTATGTGTGAACACTGATTGTTTAAAAAACAAACCAACTTTGAACAAATAGTTAATTACAAAATATCTCTAACAAAATTTATAGAATCAGAACAAAATTAATTATATTTTAGAACTATTTTTTTAACTGAATTTAATGAAACTATTAAAATATGAATAAACAAAGTTAATTATTTAAATATTTTGAGCTACACGATATGACAAAAAATACTATGTGATGAGGGTGGGAAGAAAGTTTAAAATGCACAATAAAATATTATGTGTCAATCTAATTGTTTTTTTATTATATAATATAGATATAAATATACAAACTTTCATTTATTCTTGGTTTATTCATTAAAATTTGTCGACTTTTATGAGAATACATAAAAGACAGATACAAAAACATCAACCCTATGGTAAACACCATTCAAAATTCAAACCTAGATGTGAAAACATTGTATCAATGTAAAATCTAAAATTATAACATTGAATTAAAAAATATAGTACAACACAATGTCAAACACAATTAAAAATGTTAGAAATGGATGTCATATATATAACATAGTCATTGCATGATATTAGTTTCATTTCTTCAATCAGAATGTTATATAACATACCATATTAGTACAAACTAAATGTAAAATAAGCTTTTATAATTATGTTTATATTGTAATCTGCAATCAAATAGTATATTTATAAAATATGAACTTCCACATGACTACTTATAGCATGTTTTACCTTTCCCTTCTTGAAAATAAACATGCACAAGCAATTATCGATTCATCACACTTGCACTTGTACATATAAAACATTTGCAAGGTTATATGAAAGTACAAATAAGATTTAAAATTAATAACTAATTGTAGAGTCAATACAAGTACACCTCTTTCTTATATTTACTATTTCAACTATATCATATTTTGTGTAATTTGATACATAATTGATACATAAAAAAAAAGCACCAGAAACATAATTTTTAAAGACGTAAAATTATAAGTTAGAATGAAAAACCTAAATGTGTAACCGAGACTTAATAATTTTTATTGGGTCACCATACCAAATAGATATTTTTTTTGACTTCAAACTCTTCTTACCAAGATCTTCATCTTCATTTTCTGCAATTTTTTGTTTCTTACTTTTTAACGCTCATAGGATCCCAACCTACAACTAATGAAAAGGAATATTGGCAAAGTTTTTCTTAAGTTAACATTTGAACAACAAAACATACGAAGATAAGATCCTAATCCAAACTTAAATAGATAAAATCATGATCTAATCCATCCAAATCACGGAGTCATTACAATTTAGGAATATTTAAAATTTTTGTTAAGATCATTCAACTTAAAATTTAGGAACATTTAAAATATTTATTGACCAAAAACATAAACCAGTTTCATGCTTGCATCAATTAAAACTAAATCAAAGTTTCATGCTTTCGTAAACAAAAACATAAATCAGTCAAAATTGATGTAAAAAACCAAAATACTAAAGTTTATCTTGAAATCAAAATCGAAATCCTTGAATCGTACGAACCACTCCTACTGTTGCAATCGAGATTTGTGTATATGAGCATCGAATTGAGACTTTGCAGAAGAGTTGCTGTAATTTAAAACTTGGGGTGTGAATGATATTAAATAGATCAATGAAGGAATAAAAAGATCGGTGAGTTGAACTTGAAACATTACGCGATTTGGGGTAAATCGAAACCAAGATATGCTTGTAAATTGAAAAGGACATGAAATGTTTCATCTTTCCATTTGAAAATGGATATCATGATTTGGGGAAATCGAAACCCTGAATTGATTATTTAAGTCCCTTGATTTGATAAAATATCTAAAATTGTTTCTGAATATAAGACGCGTGTGGAGTTTTTTCTCATTTGCATAGGACGAGTGACATAGGAAACCTTTAATTGCTTGTTTGAATAAGCAAGAATCCGACACGTTTCAGTTCACAAGTATAATGTAATACAACCTATAAAAAACTCATTATATTAACTGTTTGGTAGGAATAGAGTCAACTTATTCTTGAGTGGGAAAAGCAGTCAACTATAACTTGCAATCTATTTCAGGGTTTTATTTTGAAACCATCACAAATGCCTTTTGTAATGAGTTTTTTTCAAAGTAGGATTGGTAGAAAAATAATTTAACAAAATGAGTGTTTTAAAAAATCTTTATCAAAATGGTTTTTTAGTGGAAAGTTAATTTTTCTTATTCATAATATGATTGGATAAAAGTATTTCTGTTTTAATAATGTTATTTAAGTAAAGTTAAAAGTATAAAGTTTCAATAAAATAAAAACCAATTTAGTATCTTTCATTATTTTGAAAAATGTTTTATAATTCTTTTTATGAAGGTTTTCTTAAAAAAATTTCAATAACATTTTCTCATACAAATATTAATACTTTTTCATTAGTATTTTTTAATGTCTTTTTATAGAATATGTGTTCTTATATAGAAAAGATCTTTTATGAAATTAAATGGTTTATGTAATTTATTTAAACTAACAATATATATTATATAACTGTTTTAAAAATAAAGTTATATAGAGTAAATAATCATTTATATATTTACATACATAAAAGATAAAATAAACATCATATACATACAACACTAGTTTCGTCTTGCGAGCTGGCTTGATCTGTACGTATGAAGCTTGGGCTCAAAACCATTTATTAAATGAGTCGTAAAATGAGTTCAAGCTTGTTTAAGCTCAGCTTAGTTAGAGCTTTTAACGAGTTGGCCCCGAGTGGCACACGAGACGACGTTACTCGTTTATCCCCTAATTGTTGTTGGGGGTCTATTAGCAACATAGATGCCCTCAGTAATTAAGGATTACATTTATAGTTCATAAAAAAACCATTAACTTTTTTTGTTTCGTCATGATATTTATATAAAACATTTTTAAAATTGCATTTTAGGTTAAAAAATAGTTTTTATTATATCTTTTAAGCTACTTAGAAACATTTTTGAAAAATACATATTTTTAAAAAGAATAAAAAGAATGTGCCTACTTTTGTGTGCAATTGAAACAAAATTATAGATGAAAAAATTTTAACTTTTCTATATGAAGAAACGATTTAAAATTAAGTCTGAGTGAGTTAAAAGAAACAAAAATAAATTTTAGAAAAACTTTCTGTTTTTAATTATGACATATGAACCAAATAGTTTTACAATTTTATTAACCTTTGTACTTGACTCTTTTTAAATAATATTATTTTAAATGAAACAAATTTAACCAATAGCGTTATAGTGAGAAAAACAAACACTTCCTTAAATACACTATTTTGGTAAATAAAATTTCTATATACACTATTTTAGGAAAAAAAAAACTCCCCTTGTAATTATAGCAATAATTGATTTTATTCAAATGAACTATGACTAAAAATAAGGTTAGATATATTTTTAGGCGGGAAATCAAAAGAATGAAGGCCTAAAAAAAGAACACGTGGCACTAAAGAATATTGTTTTATTAATAAGTATAGATTACCTTAATTATCAATAATATTATTTAACTTTTTTTAGAACAAAAATAGTTTTTTAATAAATTTAATAAAGATCTTCTTATTAATGTTATAAAAATAATTTTTATCGAATAATAAATTTTTACAAAACATCAAACTTTTTTAAAATTAGTATTTTTAAAAAGTTAATTTTTTATAAACAAAAATAATTAAAATTGAAATTTATAATAAGAAAATTTTTAAAAATGATATTTTTTAATACGGTTTGTTTTTGAAACAAAATATTTATTATTTTTTTTGGAAAAAAAAGTTTTAAACCAAAAGTTTAAAATGTTGATATAATTGTTTTATTACATATTGTCTTACTATACGTAATTTCAATTATATTTTATCGTAAAATATTGTTTTATATTTGATAAATTTTTATTATATTTATTATTTATTTGTTCAACCCGTGTAATACACGGGTTTAGTAAAGCTAATGTAGTATAATATGATATAATTGGTATATATCACATAAGATGTATACTTGGATAATCTGACATGTTTTGATGCATAAATGAAGACTCGTAAGTGTTGAAGAAAGCAAAAAAAGCTGTTCGTATATTGTTTAGCATAATACATATGTATAATCATTTACGTTTTTATGCATTTGTAATTACATTATATGTTTAAAAAATAAAAATGATGTATTAAAACTAACTATATACGACCGGAAAATTCTTAGTTGTGTCGGTATGAGAGATCGACCGGCCATAACGATCTTAATCGAGAGTAGCATTTAAGAGTAGGCCCAGGTGAAGAAAACAATATATCTGGTCTACAATAGAGGGTTATGAACCAAATTGCTTGTAGAACAGTCGGGCAATAAAATTCTTGGAATTTAAATGAACACATGAATCCGTACATCAAGTATTTGAAAATTTGTCATAAAAAGACATTGGTTAAAAATAATCAAGTTTTAATAATGTTATTGATACATTTTTTTTAATTCTACCATTCAAGTTTCAATATTATTTCAAAATCTTTCATAAATGTTAACACTTTTAAAAATAACCAACCTAAAACTAATCTATATGATATGCATATTATTTTTTAAACCTAAAAATTTACATATGTACTAAAATCATAAATTTTCAATTCATAACCTACAATGTTATTCAAGCATTAGTTAAGAAAATATGTAATTTTACAATATTAGCATTAGATATATGAAATTGTCATTATTATTTAGTGCCTAATTTTTTAAATTAACATAAATGAAACTTAATTATTTATAATTCAGTGATATTTTTCGCAAACTATAACATATCTTAGGTTAAACATTAAAAATTAATAAAATAATAATAAAGTTTTATATATTTTTACGTAACTCAAAACTAATTTTTTTTTAACTGCTATAAACGAATTCGTTTCATATAGGGCTATAACCAAGTCGAGGCAAACCGAGACAAGATGGGTTCGGGCTCGAAAATTTTAACAAGCTGAAAACACCAGCTCGAGTTCGGCTCGTGAAAAGCTCGAGTTAGCTTGGCTTGTCGAGCCAGCTTGATTTTTAAAAAATTGTATTTTTTACATGTTAATATATATGAAAAAAAATTAAGTTAGTAGTAAAATTTTATATTAAGAAACCATGTCATTAACTTGGATTGGGATTGCATAACTTGACCCATGCATGAAGAATTGTGCACCATCCAAATATATTTTGTTGACTAGTCAATTTTTTTATAACACATTTAATTTGTCAATATGGGAGCAACGGTGTGGGACTTTTTTTTTTTTCTTTCTTAATATTTAATAGAAAAAATATAATTTATTTACTTATTTTACTATTAAATCTGTTTGATGTGAACTCAATAGACTTATTAATACTTTGTTTACCAACAAGATAAGCTAAATTATAGCTTATGCTGATAAAGCGACCTCAAAGTATTAAAAATAAATTAATATTAAAAACTCAAAGTAAAACTAATATATATTTTAGTAGTCTAGACTAACTAAGCTTACCAAGATAACACAGAAATACCAAGTCAATTGAAGTTCAAGCAACAAGGATGCATTTTATCACTATCGCTATGTTCCCGAGTTTACTTAACGAGAGAAAAGAAAAGAAATGACATTTTAGGAGAGAAAAGAAAGGAAAGGAAAGGAAAGGAAAGGAAAGATATTATATGATTTTGTGTTCCCGAGTTTTAAAAAAAAGAAAAGAAATTAAAGATTTAATATGTTCCCGAGTTGAAAGGAAAAGAAAAGAAAGTTGTAATTTTACAATTATACCCTTTATATTAAGTTTAAAATATTGTATGCAATGTTAGCAACAATATTAAAACATTGATTGCAACATTTTAAATCATTCTTCAAACTTCAAATATCAAAAACCCAACTAAATAAAAAAAATTAATAAACGACAATATCATTGTTAAGATCCATAACCAAAAAAAACTTAAAAATATCATGTTTGTTCGAAATAACCTAACAAAAAGTAGTATTAAATAAATGCATAAGACTGGTATTTTCATCATCTCTTGAGCTTGCTCAATTACCTGTATCCATCATTTTTTTTAATACACTCATCCGTATCTGAAGAGGACAACTAAATAATATCCTTGCTTTTGCTTGATTGACCGCCAAATAATTTAAGGCTCCTGCTATTTCATCAGATTCTAAACCCATCAACTCCAATTCTTTATAAATTTCCTCACCATTATACTCATGATGAACTTTTTCAAGTATTTTATTACCTTCTCGAATTGCACTAGCAACACTTGCAATGCCATTCAAAAGATGTGAGGTCAAATTCTCATCTTCTTCTTCAAGTTTTCTTTTTTTACTTTTACATTTCTTTGCACTCGAAGACTGCTCGGGTGGAGAAGGGGTTATTGTTTAATATTGTTATCAAAAGTATGTTATTATTTAATATATACTATTGCTAATTTGCATGTTATTATTTAATATATCTTGAAAAGTATGTTATCTTTTAAAACATCAGGTTCGTTGTCTTTTGTGAACCCGAAACCATTGTTGCCCTCTTATCGGGTTCATGGACCGACTACAGGACCCTCGGCATCTATTCCACAGCCCTCCAGTCGTGTTTTCATGCCTTCCCTACAGGTATATACCACGGTTCTCATTTTTGAAAAAACGTTTATATATGTTGATGTTAAAAAAACGTTAACACCATACCTCTAACATTTACATACCCTTCAAAATTAAGGTCGGTGCATCGATATGCCACATGGCACAATATTGTTGATTCATAGCGAAGTTTTTTTTTTCTTTTTGTTTTTCCCGATCTTTTACAAAATTTTTTGATCTTAAATTCAAAGTTTGAGTTAGAGGAGTTAGTTAGGCACATCCCTTTTGAGCCATGTAATTCGGGTTGAATCGGTTGCATTTATTTAATTTATTTTGGTATTTTTGCCTTTTTACTTTCTTATAATTTTTTTGTTTAAATTATTATTATTTAATTATAAATTTGCAACGTGTGAGAAATAATATTGTTTCTATACATGTTTCATCATTTAATGGCAAACGCAACAACGTCATAAGTTTCTTTTGTGTAGTTAAATACGTTAATGACACCACCGATGCTAGCCCTACTAAGTGTGCAAACGCGCCACGTTACGTGGGTTTAACTTCTATTAACTCACAAACATCATTTAGGATTTTGATACTGCTAGTGAACATACATTATATATATATATATATATATATATATATATATATATATAAGAAGCTCACCTTAAGGTGACTATATGTGACGTCATATTTCTTATAAATATTTTTACAAAACATGTTAGAGTCAATATAGTTGGATCAAATATATTAATATGGATTAAACCACTCACAAAACGTGGACATAAATCTTATACGAATATAAAATAAGCTAAAAATGAAAAGTAAAGAAAAAAAAACTACTCGTTTAGTCATCTATCACCTATGACCTACGAGCTGTATCAATTAAACAAGAAAATAAAACCAGTAAAGTTGTTTTATGTAATTAAGTTTCTCTACAAGGAAATCATCACATAAAAGTCACTTTGGTTAAGTGTATATAACCCAAATAACTCCTTCGATACATGAGTTTTTACTTTTCAGTAATATGTAATTCAAATATCAACTAGTTAAGATTTCAATTTTTTCAAGATCGTTTGTTATTCGCCTAAAATTGTTACATTATTGTCACTAAATCTTAACCAACTTTTTTTCCTTCTGATTCATAGTTTTTCATGACTTATACTTGATAGCTTCTACTTTGATTTAATGTCTTTTTGTATTTTTTTTTTCTATATATATATTTTTTTCATAATGCAACGGGGTTCCCACTTTTTAGACTGAAATCTTGACATATTTGCAAGTTTCTAGCTTTTTCAGGAATTTTCCTTTTACAACACACCCGTTTGTCAAAATTCTATTATTTCAGATAAATAAAGAATATCATTCAAATTAAAAACAAATGCCGAAGAAACATGATGTCATGATTTCAACTACCATATTGTTAAAAGCCTGGCTTAATCGATTGTTTCTAATACTAGGAATACCTAAAAAAGCAAAAAAAAAATCATTTTGGTTATGTTATTAACTAGAAAGGAAAAAAGAAGATAGGTTCAAGTATTGACTTAGAGAATTTGATATTATGTGTATCATTAAATATTAATATTAAACACAAAATATGGAATTTTAATAGTATTACAAAATTAGTGAATGTACAAATCATTAGCTTGTTTAAAGTGGAGTTTTAAGATCTTACAAGATACAATTTATTTACCAAATATAAAATAAATAAGTTCAATGGACCGTATCAAATTGTTGCTTGAAAAGGCGACCAATAATGGGAAATCAACCAAAAAAGGAGAAAAATAAACTAATCAAAACGGTCTTTTGTTTTTTGCCTTAAATATTATTTTAATCTATAACTTCTTTTAATAATCATTAAACATCCACCCCAAATAATCTCACTATTTATACCCCCTCCCATCAACATTCTTCTTTAACATTATTTCTCCCTTGTATCTATTGTACTTCCAAAGCACATAGTACAACTCTTTACTCCATGGCTCTCATTCTTCCTATTTTTCTCTTCATGTTCACTACTTCAACCAATGGTCAAAGCAATCCACCCTCACCAGGCTACAACCCAAGTTCTAGGGTTGACACTGTAGCTTTCGATCAAGCCTATCGAATCTTATGGGGCCCACAAAACCAATGGTTCGACCAAGACTCGCTCACCATTTGGCTTGATCAGTCTTCAGGTCAGTAACAACTATCAAATAGAAGTAAAATTCAAACTATTGCATAACATACAACTTGTACTATAAGCTTAAAATGTTGTGTTAGGTTTAAAACTTGAAACTCAGCCAGTTTGACTCGCTTGAGATTTAAGCGGTCTGGGATGTATGATATGGTTTAAAACTTGGAACTGGCGCTATAAACCATATCACCCCTTTTAGCCTTTATTATTTATACATTTTTTATTTTTAAAGCATGTAGTCTTGTCTATCTGTTATAGTTATAAACCATCTTATCACTTTAAAATCTTAAAGCAAACTGATGATTTAAAATAAATATATAAAATGTTTGGTTTGAATCGGGAAAACTAAACATTAAACCACTAAAACCAACTAGTCCGTCCAACCTATCCAACCTCGAGGTCGGGTATGTTGTTTCACGAAACACTAGTTAAAGGTTGGACCCAAGAATTTTCGTCGAAAAACTAAAGAGCATGACTGTTAGGGGCATAACCATGAGGGTTTAACGGTTGTGTTCTGAAATCTGTGGTTTTCTATAAAAATTTAACCCTTTAGTTGTAGTTGGTATAACATAAAAATTAATAAAAACTCTCCGGTCAAGCAGTTCTGATTCTGCCATTGTAAACATCCTTGACCTTATACAATATGACATTGAAGATATGCATTATATATCCTAATCTTTGTGTTATAGGAAGCGGTTTTAAGTCGCTAAAATCATACAAATCGGGTTACTTTGGGACAGCGGTCAAGCTTCACCCTGGTTACACAGCCGGAGTCATCACATCATTTTATGTACGTATGAAGTCAAAAGTTCACTTACAACCCAAGCAATAGCAAGTTTTCATGCATTATATAGAGTTTTATTGGTTGATATTTGTGATTGAATGATTGTACAGCTTTCTAACAACGAGGATCATCCTGGAAACCATGATGAGATCGATATCGAGTTTCTTGGGACAACACCTGATAAACCATACACATTGCAAACTAATGTTTATATTCGAGGAAGTGGAGATGGGAACATCATCGGACGAGAACAAAGATTTCACCTTTGGTTCGATCCCACTGAGGATTTTCACAACTATGCAATATTATGGACACCCAACGAGATAATGTTAGTTTTCTTCTATCTATTTTCGCAAATCTCCATATTTACAAACACAATTTCGCTCGGTATAATTATTAATTGGATACTAACTTGACAATAGAAAAAGAATAAATAAAAATGTTTTCTATTTTTTTTTCTTTTAAAAGCTTTTAAAAGATTGAGCGACCCTCTATATAACATTTTATTTTGCGGGTCATATGACTTGTGATTATTCAACATAACACAATAATGACAATAATTAATTCCCGTAAAGTATTCTATTAAAAGATTATATATTGTTATATATTAATGCACAGTGCATGGTTGTGATAGAAACTTTTCATCATATTTTACAAATATTTGTCACTCTCCACGTGTTATAAAGTTACTCATATGATATTATAAATTTGGGTGCAATTTTTGGATTCTAATGCAATCAAGATTCAACTAAAGATACAAAACTTATATGTTGCAAATCTTTTATAAAACATGCAGATTTTTTGTGGACGATGTGCCTATTAGAAGGTACCCGAGGAAAAGCGACGAGACATTTCCTTTGAGACCGATGTACGTGTACGGGTCCATATGGGACGCATCTTCATGGGCAACTGAAAACGGTAGATACAAAGCAAATTATGGGTACCAACCATTTGTTGGTAGGTATCGGAACTTCAAGTTGCAAGGTTGTGAAGCCGACTCACAACAATCATGTTGCCCTCCGTCTGGTTCTCCTGTTGCCAATGGAGGGCTCACCCAGGAGCAAATGGTTGCGATGCAATGGGTTCAAAGGACATACAAAGTGTATGATTATTGTATTGATCCGAAAAGAGACCACACCCAAACACCAGAATGTTTAATGTAGTTCTTTTTTTCTTTTTTCTTAAGGGGTTAGGGTTGGTATGGGTGCAAAGTCTTTTAAAATTATTTGCATGCATGCATGCTTGGTTTGTTTTTTTTTTGGTTGTGTTTTATTTGTCATTATAGAACAAGAAAGTAAAGAAATGAGTGATGAAGTGAGCTATTAAGAGTGTTTGTCTTTATTAATGGTGGTATTAAGAATAAATCATTATAATCAATATTATTTTCCCTACATAGTTGTGCCTTCCCCGGTTAGTTTATCGGTTCGGTTTTCAGTTTATTTAGTTTATTTGATTCGTTGATTCGTTATTTGGTTTGAAGTCTTTTTGGCCAAAACCTACCGAACCAAATTGAATTCAAACAGTTCAAAACCGAACCGGAATAAGGTTTTGAATTTGGGTCGGTTTGAGAGAATTAGTTTTTTTTTTGTTTTA
>JACCIZ010000116.1:0-106088 GCA_025506415.1 Flaveria robusta
AACGCATCAATACTCGATGAAGTAATCGAATATCTAAACACTTTTCAAGCTCAAACCCAAATGACGGTAGGATAGTATATCGACTATGATGATGCCATTAGCCATGCTATGACGAACCCCATGGCCCATGGGATGGGAATCGGTATGGGAATGGGAATCGACATGCACGGGCCTCACACCGAGATCGAGTTTTATGAAATAATATTTTTAACTGAATAAACATCATATCATATCATGGTTGCAGCCAATGACGACGGAAGGTTGCAATAGAATACAGAATGGTTGTTTGAATCAGCAAATTCATAATCAATCTTGCTTCTCTGGTCTCAAGAATTGAAATTGTTGATGTTTTATTTCATTTTGTTTATTATTTTAGTTAATATGATATTTAGACAAACTAGCATATGGCCCCGCTTGCGCTGGGGGATAAAACGAATGGTTACCACAAATCTAGGTGTTGAAGTTGGTGGTGGGCGTAAGACTGTGAAAACATTAACGTTTTGTGATCCCGCTAGTTGAAGAGGTGATGATAATATATGTAAGCTTATATAAAAAACAAAACTATTATGTTGTTGATACATTCAAAAAACTTTATATAAATAACAAAAATGTCACGAACCAATGCATTATAGTGGGCAAGTTGATTTTACTTGAAAGTTAACATATGAAAATTAAGCTGCTAAAAAAATCACGTCCAAACGTCGATAAAATAAGAGCGTCGCAACCGCCAATAACGTACGGTTAAAATTACTAACGCTTAATAAAAATAAGCACATGCAAATTAGGATATTATAGCACCATGTTTTAAAAGTTGTAGGAGAAAAAAAAACTAAATTGTAAAAAAATCAATAACTTGTATATTTTGAGTTTTGATTATAATTTTTACGTTTATGTTTCAATCACTTGTACATTTTGATACATAAAGCTGTTTTGAATGAAATTTATATCAGAACATATATAAACATAAATACGTCGCAAAACATATTCAAAAATTTAAACCTTATAAAAGAAAAGCAAACAAAAAAAACCAAAAAAACAAAAAAAACAAAAAAAACAAAAAAAAAAAACAAAAAAAAACAAAAAATTATAAATGAGAAAAAAATATTAATAATAAGTTTAAGGTATAAAGGTGCATATAGTTAAACTTGAGGACCGTAATGAAAAAAAAACAACTCTTAAAGAAGACAAAATCTATGCATTAAAAGGTGGTACCATATTTTTTTTTAACAAATCATAATATACAATAACAATATGCAAAAAAAAAATAATAATAAAATAAATAAAATAATGTACCATACCATTATGCATAAGAAAACTTGTTAACTAGAGCAATTTAAATAAAAAAAACTTGGTAAGTAGAACAATTTAAATATAAAGTTAATTTTATGTTAAAATAACGTGTATGTTTATATAATGTTAGGTTTTAAGTGTGTTATCAATTGTAATGAACCTTTTGTACCTTATTCCTTTGTCTTACAACTACAACCTCACTAATTTTACTTCACTTAAAATTCATTCAAATATCTATAATAAAAAGGTTAGACCTCCCGTGAAGGCTGAGGGGATCAATACCATTGGGCCAAAGGCCTCAACTTTGGGGTTAAAAGAAGTTCAACTCTAATTTGATTATTTTCATTTTATCTTACATTACTCAAAATATATGGTGTAAGGGAGGCAACAAGCACATGTCCAGAGTATTCTTGCTCTCTTCTTACTAGCAAAGAAAAGGGGATTGTTGCTCCAACCAGACCTTAAAAGAATGGTGCATAGTTTTAAATCCTTATGTCAAAATCAAGCAATGGGAGCTCCGAGTTCCGACTCAGCTTTTTGGTTTAACTAGAACCAATTAGACCTATGTTACTCTTACTTTTTGTTTTAAACGTCCTTAATCTAATCCTACTATATTCCAGTATTTAAATCTACTTCATGTCTTAAATAAGCCTTAAACCCAACATCTCTTGAGTGAAGAACATATGCCTTTGTCACCAGGATAGCCTAGTGATTGCTTATGCTCCTCCTACTCAGACCTCCATGTCGAACCATCGTTTCACGTCCTAGCCTCAATTCCTTGATGGCACAACCTTCTAGTCAGATAAAAACTTCACATGTTAACTGATGGTATGCATATCTCAAAAGATGGGTGGCTGCATCACAATACGTTCCAATTGATGTAAAGGATGAATTACCCAAGACATGTAAATATGATGAAATTTGAATCCAAATATCACTCTAGGCAAAAATACTAAAGGTTGAGCCAGGAGGTTTTCTCAATTGTGGGTTTCCTCCTGAGACGGTTGGGGGTGTAGTCTCGGTGGAAAACAAAATAGGTAGGCACGATTAAAATAGTACATATGCTCTGAAACAGAATCGTACATTTCCAGTCAAAAATTGATGGCTTTTTACGTGAGTGAATCAAAGCTAATTTCTATAGATAAATCTAGTTAAATCTTTATGTGAGATAAAATATTACAATCTTCTTAATTATAAAAAGAAGAATAAACAAGAACTTATAAGTTTTTTCTGTAAATAATAATAACAAAACCTTTTTTATATATATTATTAAAAAAAGTAGAAAAATATGGAATATTTTACTATTTTTACCGATAACCAAACCACAAATCTAGTTATTGGTTTCTCAGTCGAGTTGCTAATGGTTATTTTTCTGCTGACACAAACAATCTATCAACAAATAAAAAAAGTAGAGTGATCTAAAAGAAAAAAAGATGCATTACCTGATTGGGGGAAAAAATTCAATAAGGTTTTGGTTCCAAATATCAACCACAAACAATCTACATCAAGGATCATACCATTACAAAATACAAGCATGTAGGTACCCAAAACATTCAGAATTTGAAGCTTGCAATCTCCTCATCATCATCATCTATGGCACCTTCATCATCATCGTCGTCTTCGTCATACATTTCAATCTCTTCCTCATCTTCTTCTTCTTCTTCGTCGTCTTCCATCCTGCTTGTATTACCTTTGTCAGTGTCTTTTAAACCAGTACTCAATACAACAGTTGCACCCCCTGATCTCTCCATATCCTTTCTCAATTTCTCCATGTTTTCTTTCCTGCGTTCTTCTTCCAGTCGTTCCTTCTCTTCCCGTCTTTTGTCCAGCTCAGCTCTACATAACAACCATCTTGTAACTTAAAGCCAATTCAAATTGTATTGTAGAACAAAAAACTAACAAGCATTCGGGATTCTTTCCTAAATTTTTTCCAATTTAAGGATTAAAACTACTAAAGCAAGACGCATAAACAATAAACTTGCTTTCATGAGTCCCATTTATTCATAAACAAAGTCAGTTCATCACAATATCAAACAAGCAAACAAATATACCCAATATATCCCACGCATAGTCTGACTAATCGCGTACAATTAGTCCAACATATATCAGCATATATTAAATCAGTTCAACTTTTCTTGTATTCCTATCATTCATGTTAATGTTATATCATTATAAAACGATTTTAGAGCAAATATTTATATAAATAGTAGTTTAAACTAAGTGGTGTGTGTGTGTGTGTGGTGAAATTGACAACAAAGAGAGTCTGAATATACTTGTAAGTTTCCATGTACTCATCTGCACTTGCTTGAATAGCTTTAAAAAAGGCATCCATCCCAGCACCAGATACTGCTGAAACTCCAACAGCCCTTAAGTTCTTATAAAATTCCTCTAGAGCAAGAGAAAGGCTTCGAGTCAAAGTTGATGGGTATGAGTTGTCAGATTCTAGTGCAGCATGGAACACCTCAAAATCTTCCATCCACTGATCATATACCGCAACAAAAAGAAAGTGTTTATAATCTCTAATAAAAAATATATAAAAGTTACTTGTTTTGACCCATCCAATTTGCAAACCGCTAAGGGAAAGCAGACACTAGAAGGATTATTTTAGAAGTGTTTTTTTACCTCCAATGCAAACTGGTGCTGAATGACATCTGTCTTGTTGAAAACCACAACCAAGGGCAAACGGGTCTTATAAAGGATGCTACAAGCATAAAGCATGTTGCTCATAAAAGTATTTGGACTCTCTGCACGAGGTGTATCAACAACATACGCAATCACAGTTGGAAAAGTTGAAGCAAAAGCCTCAGTAATAATTGCTCCAGATGCAGACCAAGTAAATATCTCAATCTGACCAGGGGTATCCACAAGAACATAATCAAGATCATCTGCTCGCCTCTCGATTACTTGTATCACCTAACATCACAACACTAGTATTAAAATCATCCAAAAAAACTTACAAATAATAATGCATACATGATTACCTCATCAAATTTTGTGGCGAACAGGTTGAGTGAAGTCAATATCCCCCTTAGGTCCAAGATTGAACTGTTTCATGACTTCTTTGTAGCGAACAGTGTCTCTTATGTCAATATTGGCCCCAAATGGAGAGTCAAGACAGCTGGATCAAGATTCATCACATAACCCCTTGTGTTGGAGCTTGTGTATGACAAACAGTTCGGTGAAGGAATGTCGTTTTCCCACTTCCTGCGTATTAAGAAAAATATCGATTTTTCAAGCACAAGTTGTAAAAAACAACCCAAAATTGGTCTTAAAAAGTAACATGATACCTGCCATTCCTACAACAATGATAATAACTGGTTTCCTCTTGAAACCTGTTGCCCAGAGGGAGGAGATTTGTCTATCTGCAGCTTCTCCATGGACATGGTAATATCATCTTTCACTTCATCATTAGACTAGCAAGAGGCAACATGTTAAAAAAAACATAAAAAGTTAAACATAAATATAAATATATACACACATATTAAAATTAGTTAGAAAGAGGGCAGATTCTTTTACATTGATTCCAGATGAATTTGTGGAGTCAGTTGGCATAGTTGATGCAGCTTCATCTACTGCTTTATTGTTGGACTCTGAATCAATTTCCATCTAAAAAAATTCTTCCAGATTACTACAAGTGAGTTAATAAAAAAGGGTGTGAGAGCTACTCATTAGATTGAAGCTCCTAATGGTTGTCTGAACTAATTTTATAGCTTTTCAATCAAATAAAAACATAAAGGGACTTGTTTGCATACTTCAAGATCAACACAAACCTTTTCTAATTAGTAGGACTAGTACTTTGATGAACATTCAGGATTGCTTTAATAGCTAAAGTAGTATATTTAATATACAAACTACATGATATAACCTGTTTTTTAACTACAAGAAATCCCAATTTTGGCAAACTGTATGTCTAGGGTTCGAAGATATCAAGAATAACGTTGCAATTAGGCATTAGCCGGGGTCAATCACATCGCAGACTAAGAGACGTTGAGGGCTAATAATCAGAATAATTATATCGATGCTAGGGTTTTACAATCGAAATACTGTAGAAATCAAGAACGATAAACCGAAAACAAGCTAATCAAAGTAACTTATTCTTCATACCTAAAGAAACAAGATAGAAATTAGGGTTTTACATACGAATTATAGATAGTTACAGTTATGCAAATCCAACATGCACATAAGCATAAGAATTGAAATAATAAAGATCCATCGAAAACACATTTATTTTACCTGATTTGGCGTCAAGAAATGTGAAATATTGAGAGGCAAAACTGCCACCGATTTTGTAATATTGCACAAAAAGTCGAAAACATGAAACTGCATAAGTTATAGGATTCCTATCTTTCTACAAGTCAAGCCCAATAATGATCCACTAAGATATGTGACCAGGCCTTTGGGCCTTACTTTTCATCACTCAAATTCAAATGACCCATTTAGGATTTCTAAGTCCTAACTGGGCTGCCTAGGCTCAAGTCTACCGAAGAGGTGATATAGGTACCGGCTTTAAATCAAAATCGATTTGAGTTAAAACCGGTTCCACTTGGGTTTGGGTTGCTGACTGGTTTTTGAGCGGTTTTGGTTGGTTTGGTTCCGATTTGGACTGGTTAGTTCAAAGCAAACTGTACCCGGTTTGGAACCGACGGTTTAGAGCTAGTTCAAGATAAATTAGCGGGTGCGGGTCAAGAACCGTTTTCTTTTTCTTTTTTTTTTTTTTTTGCACCACTAGGCATGATATTATTAGAGGTTATGGCATATTCCCAGATAACAGGGATATACTTTTTAAAAGTCTAGTGGTGTATGACCAAATACCATTATACATATAACCTATTATGGCTATTAAAGGCGTGTGTGAACATTTCTATAAAAGTTTGTCTTATTGTAATTTCTTTTCAGTAAGATGTGTACTAGTAAAATCAATAATCATGAAGCATCATGTTGTTTTATATTCGAGCTTTTTATGTTCGAGGCTCTCAAGTATAGATCAAGAATGATGTTTGATTAAACAAACTTAATGTGAGACTGAACTATACATTTAGGCTCTATAATTTAAATTCTAATTTGAATAAATTTGATAAAACTCAACTTTCAAAAAATGTAATATGATTGATTCGGGTTTTTACCTTAAACCGACTTAACAAACCCGAACCATATTTAACTCTAAAAACGAAGTCAAAAGTATGCAAATTTTGCAAAAGTATGCAGGCCATTTAATAAGTTTAACCATGTGTTATATAATACAAACTAGTGTTTTAACCCGCGCTACGCGCGCGGGAGTTTGGTTGTTTTTCCCTGTCTTACGCGACCGTGACTTTCTTCGTTGTCGGGTTGGCTCATCGGAAACCACAAAAGCGTATACCGATACCAGTTCGATTAAATACCGAATACCGATACTAATGTTTGACGTCAAAAACAAAAAAAAATAAACGTTTGTGGTCAAAAAGCAAACTTCACTTGTGTTACGCGTAACGAAGTTTGGTTGTTTTCCTTTGTCTTACGCTACCGTGACTTACTTCGTTGTCGGGTCGGCTTATCGGAAACCACAAAAGCGTATACCGATACCGGTTCCGATAATATCGAATACCGATACTAATGTTTGAACCCAAAAACAAAAAAATAAATTTTTGTGTCAAAAAGCAAAAATATAAAACTTTGTTGTTAATCCTAATTAGAATTTGGGTTTTAAATACATTTTGTAAAATATGTGATCAATATATAAAAACACAAACTTATATATACATTTTGTAAATTTGTGTGGCTAAAATATTAAAAAGCAAACTTCACTGTAGCAGTGAAGTTGCTTTTTAATATATAATATAATATTTCACGTCTTTATAGCTACTTTTGATAAAAACCTAAAAAAAGGTGTTTCGATGTAAAATTCTTTAATACTTTATCTGAACTTTAAAACTTTAAAATGTTGCATTTCTTTTAACTGACAGAATAATACTGATATCATTTTGAAAAAAAGCAATATTTTTTTTGGCCGTTTAAAAGTTGACATGTTTCACTTTGAAAAAGTTTTCCCCCAAGTTTTACTACTTGTTGATTTTAATAATTACTAGTTAATATTAGTTATATAATTCATAAGTGTTTGTAATTTATTTACTACAAAGATTCGAGTTAATCATCAATATAAGAAAAGCGTTTCAAACGCCAGATTAAATATTTTTAATTTCAATTAACCTATGCTTTCCTATATAATTTTGGGTCCATTAAAGAACAAGTACGCCCTTGAGGCAAGAACATTTACGAATTCAATCTTAAACATTCTTCAAGAAAACATTTGATACAAGATGCCTAGTATATATCAGTTAATCCACAGTTTAATTAGTGCAAATTATAAACTATAGAAAAGAAAACAAGAGTAATTGTATAACATTTGTGTTTTGAGTTATTTGATTCCTCCAACATGGGTTGAAAGATTGATATAGGCATAAAGTGAAGCATATCTTTATTAAATATATGATGCTCCATAAATTATTCAATCATCTTTTAATATTCTTGATGCGTGTCGGTCTAAGAGCCAATCACCAAAGTGAAAAACTTTATCATCTAGAATCACGACAATCCCTTCACAATGTGCACATCATTATCATACACAATCTATCTATTCTTTTGCTTCATGTAACTCAAATAAGTTATAGTGGGTTAATACGTAAAAGTACAATATGATTTGTAACAAACTTACGTCCATTAGCTTTTACTTTAGTACTTTCATTTTATGTCATTGTTTGACTATAAGTCTATAACTAAATAGCCTTTAAGAAGTAATTAATTCAATAGTAAAAGAATAGGTAAACCAATAATAATATTGTAAAAGATTTAAGTTTTAAAAAGAGGTTTAATTAAGTTCTTTTTAGAATGACTACTCACGTACACATTTATTTACTTATATACTTTTAAACTATACCAACCCCTAATATACATCATGTTAGGATTTGAACTATATTTATTTCTAAAAGGATTTTAACTCTTACTACAACTGGTCTACTAATTAAACAAACTCATCTGTAAATGATTAAGTAGTGCTATATTTATCTAAAAAGAATCTAACAATGTTTATCGATCATGAATCATGATACCGTGAGTATCTTGATCATGTTGTTAGCTAAAAAAATGAAAATATATCCTTTTAATTTTCATATATAATCTTTCTACTCTAATAAAAGAGTATCTTAAGGTGACACGTGGCGGTACCACATTCATTCTCACCAAAATTTTCCCGCTTCTCTTCTATTAAATAATTACCTTAATTATCAATAATATTATTTAACTTTTTTTTTAAACAAAAATAGTATTTTTAATAAATTTGAAAAAAGATCTTCTTATTAATGTTATTTCTAAAAATAATTTTTATAGAATAAGAAATTCTTACAAAACATCAAACTTTTTTAAAATTAGTGTTTTTAAAAAGTTAATTTTTTATAAACAAAAAATAATTAAAATTGAAATTTATAATAAGAAAATTTTTAAAAATGATATTTTTAATACGGTTTGTTTTGAAACAAAATATTTATTATTTTTTTTGGAAAAAAGTTTTAAACCAAAAGTTTAAAAAGTTGATATTTTGTTTTATTACATATTGTTCTTACTATACGTAATTTCAATAATATTTTATCGTAAAATAAAGTTTTATACTTGATAAAATTTTTATTATATTTAATATTTTATTTGTTCAACCCGTGTAATACACGAGTTTACTAAAGCTAGTTACTTTTATAAATAAAAAGTGGTGATACATAAAAAATTAGGAGTTAGAGGTGAAGAGGGAAGATTATCACGATCTAGCTATTTGTTAAAAGTAGATTACGTATATCATTTCCCTAAAAGATTATTTATACATATATAGTGGTTATGGGGATAAGTAAGTGGTGAGAAGTATATGATAACTATATAAGAAAAAGATATGGTGATTGAGAACACGTATATCCGCGTTAGTGCCACTAAGATACGATTTGGCAGAATAAGCACTATTCATCACACCCTCCACATGCTTTTCTATACCACTAAGGACTATTAATTATATACATAAGCATTTACTTACCTATGTGATAATAAAATTTTCTTTTATATGCTCTACAATATCTAATAGTTTTATATGTTATTTTTTATGTGTGAGTTGAGTGATGTTGATTTACTAAACATTTCCAAGAAGTAACACCTCTAGAAGGAATCTCGAATTCCGTATGTTGTTGTGAGGGTTCTTTAAAGAATCATAAATGATGTGAGAAGAGATGTCCAAAATCTTTTATTTATTATTAAAAATTAAAATAAATAGAAAGGGTATAACTATGAAATTTAACTTATTTATGCCTCTAGGCTCTAACTAATTAGTTTTCGTACTTCCGCTCTTCTCTCTTCCTCATGACAAGTTTTGCACAATACATAGATATAGATTACAGAATTATAATGAATCTCAACATTTGTGCATTTAAATAAAAATCTTTTATTTATTATTAAAAATTAAATAAATAGAAAGGGTATAACTATGAAATTTAACTTATTTATGCCTCTAGGCTCTAACTAATTAGTTTTCGTACTTCCGCTCTTCTCTCTTCCTCATGACAAGTTTTGCACAATACATAGATAATAGATTACAGAATTATAATGAATCTCAACATTTGTGCATTTATAATAATTTATGATATACAATTTTATGAAAGCATGCCTACATTCTCAAGTATATTCTCAAAGACAAGGATCAAGAACACAAATGGGCAACAATTAATTACTTTTAGTATAATTAGAAAATCAAACTCAAAATTGATTACAATATCTATTATAACCCTACCATGGCTTTGGTATATATAATACTAATCCCAACTTGATTAACAATAAAATAATGCTAGATTAGTCTATCTATAATTCTTAAATTCAAAACTCCTCATCTCCATCTTGAGCTAAGAAGATAAACTCACATTGCTTTATTCAATCATCAACTTGTGATCCAAGGATCTTTTTATTGGCCCGCATAGCTTGTGAGTCTGATTGGGATTATGTTGGTCCAACATATTTATAAATCAAACTTGTATTTTACTAATCTTGGTTGAATCGTAGATAAATACACAAAAAAAATAATTTGATTAGTTCTCACAGCGATTGTGGTTTTTAAATAACCATTCCCTATTGATGTTGAAATACTGATCTCTCAACCTAAATCTGATCTCTACATAATAGAAAATGTTCGCCACATTATAAGAAATGTATATTTAATCAAATATCACAATGATCCGGTCGTTCAATCTATGGAAAACCATTAATTGTTATCGTAATCTACTAGAGGTGCTTAAAACTGAGAAAACCTAACAATCTCACTCTTGTGCGTATATAGTGAGCTCACATATCATAAAGCCTTAGATATACAAATATGTATAGTTTCTTAATAGTATTGAGACTATTTGTTGTATCTTTTATGTTTTCTCATATTTGAAAACTGAAAAAAAAAAAAAAAAAAAAAACAAACAAACAAACACTTCATTTTATGGCCCAAACTAATGCCAACCTACTTTAACTTAAGTATACTCTACATGTTTCGAATGAATCTTGAACCTATCATCTTAACAATAAGAGGACACACACTTGCTACTATGTTATGTTAGTGGTTGTAAAATACTTATATGATAGAATTTGAGGTTTAAAGAATAATGAATGGAGTAGGCACCAAAATAGTTGCTTACATGTGGGATCCAATTAGCAGCTAGTTTAACATATACAAAAGGTTTAAAGGTGGCACATGTAGAAAGACGATCTTTTTCTTTAAACCCACTTGTAATATTACATGCATCTAATGGATATATAGATCCAACGTTATCTATTTATATGCATTCCTACCCAATATATCAGCCTTTTCTACAATAACTTTCCTAAAAGACTATTCTACAACATATATTTTTTTCATTTTAAAAAGAACTCAGTTTCTTTTTTATATGAAAGAATATCATTTATTTCGTAAGAAAACTTAAATTTTTGTTCTAATTCATCATAATAGTTTAATTAGACTATATATCAATTTATATTCTTTTCATGTTTTCACCTGTAAATATAACATGCTTTAACAATTTTTGTGAATATAACATGCTAAATAATTTTTATCAAAAGTTTCTTATCCTTATTGAAAGTTACATCTGGGTTAACCTAATTTTCAAAATATAAGTACACTAAAGCAATGATTTTTTTATAACGACAACTTATACACATTCTAACTACTTTTAACTCGAACCCTTCACCTCAAGCGAAGTATCACCACACACACACTAAAGTAGTGACAACTTATGCATTATTATACACAATGCGACTGTTAGAGATTCGAGGGGAGCACCAAATCATAGGTAGATATTGTTCAAAAGATTTTAAGAATTTATTCTTTGACATAATTAAAGATTAGAAAAACTTCTTATGACGTGAAATGCACTAATTGCATGTTTATGGGAGCGGGGTTATGGTTTGGAAAATTATAAACTCAGCCATAAACAAACTTAGTAAATTTTAATTTTGAGAAACTCAAACTTTATCTATACTAATATATAAAGCATTTAATGATACATACTTGTAATTTTACTTAAATTTTAAGACAAACTAATATAACTTTTTAAATATATATAATGTGCAAGTGTTAATACAATAGTTATTAATTTACTTATATTTTTGTAAAAATATGTGTCGACCAAAGTGTAGCTTCTCAAGCAATTATTAAAAATTCAATAAGTCCATTAGAATACTCACTTATATCAGTCATGTGTTCGATAACAGCTAGCTAGATCCCTAGCCAGCGTTTCCATGTGACGTGACCGTGATGTTTGTGTCTAGAAGGCTGTAGCGCAACCGTTAGGTTAAGACGGCAAACATGTAACCGTTATTGAACACGTGGTCTGATTTAAGTGTGTATTATCACGGACCCGTTAAAATTTTAAATGATTGCTCTCAAAACTACACTCTTGACTCTCGACTCCCTAGCCGCGATCGACTCGCCATCAATATGTTTATTTTTAAGGGGCAAAATCAATGTATATTTTGAAACAAACACATTTTAGTGATTATTTTTTTATAAGATAAGATGGGAAACAGTTGTTGGGTCCGTGGAAATGGTTGACTTTTGGTTGGTGGTGTCAGCCACTAACACATACTGATTCTAATTTGTAAGATAAAAGTTTTCAACTTACTTTGGACCACTATTCCCCTTGATAATGACCATACACCCCTCTCTCTCTCTCTCTCATACTATTATCACATGACTCATATCATCATCATGATCATGATCATGATCATACCTCCATACAAATCAGAACCATTTGCATACCATAATAATGTTTCATCATCACTCATGTTATTCCTTGCTAACAAGATAACAAATGTGCTCTTTAAAAAAATAACAAATATTATTCCTTTTACTTTTAATATTTCTTTGGGTTATTATATGCAAAACTAGACAGATTTAATCAAAATTTCTTATAGTGAAAGGACTTTTACTGGTGAATGAAATATGGTTGCCAGTTATAATCAAAATTACTTGTAATGAAATATTGAATGGATTTCAATTAGGGAATGATAAAGTATGGTTCTTAAAAGATAATTCAAAGAGAAAATTTGAACTATTTAAATAAGTAAAGAAAAATCATCAAAATAACCAAATTAATTGAGTTTTTTTAATTAAAATAATATTTAACTTTTAACTTTCTTAAAATTAAACAAGTCAATTTGAGCAAGCTACAGTGACTATTACAGCTAAAGCGGCAACCATATAGCCGGCTCTGAAATTCATGTAACTGCATGACTAATTCACATGGATAGCCAATGAAACCTTGACAAGTACACCAAAGCTAGCTTGCAAGCATTCCTTAAATCATAGCCGTTATCATAAACGGCTAAAAACTAGTCGTTTCACATCTTTATGGCTAAATCATTGTCCTGTTCCACCCCAAGTGTTCAAACTGAGTCGGCTAATAAGCTTGAACGCCAATAATCTAGCTACGTAGGAGCCATCACCGCTCGTTGGACAAACAAAAATATTACATGTGTACAATAACGGCTAAAAATTGTCATTCACAAAAAAATTACTTACTTTTTTTTAAAACATTACTCTTCTACCGTTAAATTTCACCTAATCTTACACTTTGTAGTTTAAACCCATACAATTACTAATTAAGCCAAATCACGTTATCCAAAAACAAACAAAGGTTCAGAAAACAAAAAAAAAAAAACAAAAAAAGATAGGTGCAAAGACTCGATGGAAAGTTGTTCTAACGAATGGAGTTAATTATCTTACGTCAAACCGAGATGCTCAAGCATTGCTTCCTAATAGCAACGTGTCTACCGATTTCATCATAACGACTTGCTTGAACTCATAACAACCAACTTATATTCAACCGTCGAGATCGAACAAGTCAATTAAATCACATAAATTTTTTTTAATAAAATAAGTTTTTCTTAGTACATCTCTCAACGAAATATCTTAGTTTATGATCAGTCAATTAGAGTCAACATATTAGTGCGTTGTCATTGCATGTATTTAAACAACTTTAAACTAAAGCACCCCCACCCCACTCCAACTCCCAACAACATATATAGATTACACACCCTACAACACACTCACACTCTCACACACACACACAACACCACCCAAACCCCAGACAATGACCCACACCTTGCGTTACAATGTTCTTCTTTTCTTCTTCCTCATCATCTTCTCACTCACATCTGCTCATCGTTTCTTGCACACCAAACCAGGTACTAGTAATAATAATATTATTTATTACTATTATTATTCAGCATTCATCATAAACCCCTCACCAATCTTCAATCTTTTCACCATCTTTTGACACCAATTTAATTTGCAGGTGAAAACACGCTGAAACTCGATGATCAATCCATCAATTACAGCGGTGGAAACCCTCTTCTTGACTTGCAAATAGTCAACTCTGACTCCTTCAATGTAAAGTTGCTATCTTTTTTTTTTTAAAGATTGTTTTTATTGTTGTGTAAAGTTTGTTGATTTGTGAGTTAAAGTTGCAGGAGGTTATGGGGGTGGAGGAGTGTGGAAGTGGAGATGAAGAGTGTTTGAAGAGAAGAGTGCTTGCAGTTGCAGATGCTCATTTGGACTATATTTACACTCAGCATCATAAGCATTGAAATAAGTGTGTGTGTTTTACCCTCTTTATTTATAGCTTTTTATGCCTCAATGTTACATAGGGTTAAATTCAAGTAATATTATTGTAATAAAAAAAACTTACTTAGATTGATGGTTGGATTTAACATTCAAGTAGTTATACTTAATTATGTTTATACGACATGGATAATTATTTTTATACTCGAAAAAAGAGGTTTTTTGAGTCGAGGTCAGAATATAACGCTCCTATAAGTGAGATTATACTGTGTATGTTTTATTCATAGACGAGAACAAGTTTATATGCAATAAACTGGTCATAGGATGAGTAAATTATCAAATTACTTGGTAACCAGCCGGTTTAAAATTAAGGGAAACCGTTCAAATAGGCATAACCGGATCAATGATAACTTATAATGACCAATTATTGCTCCAACCAGTCTGAACGGCCGATCCTGTCTGGTCCTAAAAACACAGTTAAAAAGGATAATTACATTGAGTATAGCTACCAAAGTTGATCATATGTGGTTATAATTCCATGTTTATGAAAAATAATATTGAGTAACTCTTGAAGCATCATATAAATATTCTGCTGTATGAGTTCATGAGTTGTAAAATTACATGCATTCATGAGCATTTAAAAGATCTATAAGTTCAAATAGAATGATGCAGTTATTAGACAGTTGAGAAGTGGTGATAGTGAGTGAGGTTGACCAAATTCACACATTAATTGTTGTCATGAATTCAAGTTTCAAAAATTGCAGTTACCATCAATTTTTCAACAAGAAACCACACTAATCCATACACTGCTTTATCATTATACATGTCCCAACACAATTTATATCTGACCCGACCCGACCCACATACTGAAATGATATATAGGGTGGTTAACAGTCTACACTAAATTATGCAGACCTCTGTGAGTCTGGAGAGCATATACTGCCAAGATGATATGGTAGTAGCACATATATACAGATTACAGACCAGCTGGAATATGTTTTGTGACAGTGCAATTAACCCTTACTTTTAAATTAATAGCCTTTGCATTGGGTCCATTAAGTCCTGACTGGCTCACCATGTTTAATATTTTGGCTTCAAAATATCCCCATTTTTTTATTGAAGTCTGATGGTGAACAAAATACGTAGATTTATGAGTAGGATCATAGTACGTGTGAGTTAGCTGTTTCAACTGTAGTACCTCTCTAAACAAACGACGAGCTGTTTTCAGTAAACTGTATCAAACACTACCTCCATCTGTTTTTATGTTCCTAATTTATTACATGGTTGTTACCAGTTTATACTGTTTTGTTATAGCTAAACTAGTACTAATTATCTGAACTTTTAGGGGTCAAGAAATACATATTTTGGAGTAGTTTCGAACAAAAGTGATTTTTATTAGTTGGAGGTCATATACCGGTATATTATAATCTAAGAAGTTTTTTCATATAATTCATGGGTTAAAGTTACTTAAATATTTTCCTACTTTCACTATTCAAGATGATGCATGTACCTCTTTTAACACAAATTCTTTTACCTAGTGATTTTAAGCAATTGATGGCGTGGTTTATTTTATTTTTATTTTTATGTATCGTAGGTGTCTATGTGGCTTGTTGTTACTAACTTGGTCACAAAATTTAAGAAATAAAAAAGAAAAAAAGAAAAAAAATCAAGATAACAGAAAAAAAAATCTATAAGACAATCACCACCGAAGCTACTTCACGGGCTCCCCCTCCCTCCTTTGTGTCCGCTTGCCCGAGAGAAATTTCACGGGTGGATACTTTATTCCCTTCTCTGCATATTTTATTCAGTTCTTATATCCGGTCCGACTGGTCTGATCAGCGGATAGATAAGTCGTTCGGTTCACCATCCGGTCTGGTTATTAATTTGCTTAACTAGCACCTTAGGCCCAAAATTGAAAACCTTAGGCCAAAACTACAACGGTACATTATTTGGTACTATATCCCAGAGTCAGATTGTGTTTCTATATCAATTTGGGTTTCATTACAAGGGTTGGTTTTATATCCGTTGATTTCAGGCTTCCAGCTACTGACAATTCAACAGCATTTTTCTTTTTTTCTTTTTTTTTTTTTTTGCTTCTCGTAAATCTCGTGTGTGAATTTGACTATTTTAGGCACATGGGCTTACCATGGCCCAAACGGATAATCGGGCCACCATACTGCCTTTTGAGATAAGCCTCAATGCATTCGTTAGGCCGACTTCATCTTTTGGGTTGTATTTTGAGTGATTGTGATCTTAGCCCAATGTAAAGGCCCCTAAGCTAACTCTTTCTTTCCCGAAGCTATTGTTACACCTGGTTATACATACAACAATTATTAATGTTGGTATGAATAGTCTTCACACCATTACTTTTCACCATGTGTGCTTAGTATTTATAAAATTTTATTATATTGTTGTTGTTGCTACTGATGCTTGTACTAGTGTTGATGACGTTGATTAAGTTCCCTCCTATCTTCCAACAGTCTTTGGTGTAGTCAAACCTAATATTGCATATAAATAGATTTTTTATTCTATAATATACAGACTTCTTGCTACACCGCGTGAGAAATACATTTGCTGTAGAAATATTTTGCAGCAAAACAAAGGAAATCCTAAGATTAGTAACGAAAACATGATAATCAATATTAAGTTTCTTGGTTATTTTTATCTTTTGTAGTCTTTAAATCTCTCATAATGTTTTTGAACCTAAATAATATCAATGAACTAAGCTCTAAAACTATTTAATTTATCAATTCCGCCCTGAAATTTGTTTGTGCCATTAAACTATCTTTCTTATATATATGTTGGAATAAAACCGTTTATTTTTTTTAATAACTATGAATTAAACAGTTAAATAGCTGCAAAAAAGTTCAATAAACTTATGAAAGTTTGTTTTGTTATCAAGATAAACTTAACATGTAAAATAGTTTTTAATAGACTAATTATGAATACATGTTGGTAGATCACTAAAGTATAAATTATGAATACAATCTAATGTAACAAATCACTCTCATGATGTCGTGTAGAACCATGCGTGTCTAATTTGCATAAGAATTCAATGTTACATGCAAATTATATATTATGAAATACAAAATTATATTTATAAAATTACGTGTATGTCTGTGTGTGAATGGCAAAATAAAATAATAATAAATCAACAATGTTTTTAAAAAATGATTAAAGTATAGAATCGTTATAAATCAGGTTTGTGGACCCAGTACTAACTCAAAATCAACATTAAAATATAAATCTTATATTTCTTAATGCAAGTTGAATATCTTATAGTATGATAGTACCAATAATTGAGACGATATTTTTTTTTTCATTTTGCTTGAACTATAGTTCAAGATAGTTAATTATTTGACATTTTGTAATTTTAATAAGCATGTCGCTAGAATATTCAAGTAGGGGCTTGAATATAAACTTTTGGCCAATTCGATGTTTAAAAGCCAACAATGAATAATTGCGATATTGACGCATTCCGTCAGTTTCGTGCACGACACCTAACATATGTTATCTTTCCATCTTGTAATTCACTTTCTTTGTCCGAACTTCAATTTATAAAACGTTGTCTTGTCGTTCGGTCTTGTTGAATAAAGGAAGATTATAGGACAGGTTTATGACGGGTATCAATACGACGATTTATATTCATTCTGACCTGTCATGATAAGTTACAGAATAGAAAGATACCTTAACATGAACACTTGATATTGGGTTTAGGACATTTCGTGTAGTGTAAGAAACGATATCCTATAATCTTGTATGATCATGTGCTTGGCCACTTGTCTAGATTATCAGTAGGTACGAAGTGCACACTTGTTTAAATTTATTATATTTTTTAATATTAGAACCTTACCCCTAAGCAATGGAGGTTCCAAGAGGGTAACGCCACCTTGAATGGGTCCGGGGTAGCGCCCCTAGCAGCGAGGTCCAAGGGGTAGAGCAATGTGAAACTTCAAGTGTGAAACTTGGGGAGGGAAAAATAGTCAAATTTAACAATGATAATTGCCGCTGGCATATACCCCCAATCCCTGTAAATTCGAATTTGAGTGCAATTTAGGGTTTAGGGTTTAGATTTATTTCATTTGGTTCATATCTCTGGTTTAAAAAAGAATTTACATAGATCATACGTTGTTTTTAAAAACTGAGTTTTATCCGATTAAATATTTGGATATAACCACCAAATAGTTCAATCTTAAAACGATTCCACAACTCTTTGTTTGTCTAAATTGTTGATCATCATAGTACGATTCCTTTACATCATACATAAATTCATCAAAAAAGTTATTTTGAATGACTATCTATTCTCACATCGGGGCCACAAAAATAGCCTCCTCTTTCATTGAACCCATAAGAGATTCTCTTGAAGTTACAACTCAACATGCATGAAGGTACATTTTTTTAAAGAGGTTATTTATTAACTTGTTGATAAATAATGGTTTTATTAACATATTTTTTGGTATGAGAGCAAGATCTATGCATGGATATATGAAATCAATCGGTGAGTATGGGCAAGTTGCCAAGTTGGATGAATATATGTCTCTTTATCCCTTCACATTGTCAGCCTCATCACATCTAAATATCAATTTCTGTTGATACCAGACGCAACCAGTTACAACTTACAACCCTAGAGTTTATGATATTGATAGCTGAGCCCCTAATGTTTTGTTCAAAATCAATATAAAGAGTCTCAACATCTTACACACTATATAACGGTTGATATTGTTGTGTTTTGAGACACTTAGAAACTCTTTTTTTTTTTTTTTTTTTTTTTTTGAACAGCACACTTAGAAACTTCATAACGTCTTTTTTCCACCTCTAGTTTGAAACCATCTTCTTCATGATCGATCAAACTTTGTTTTTCTAGGAATGAATTGCATCAGTTGTTTGAAAAGGGTTTCGAAGACTATATAATAGATAGACTCTCTGTCTTCATTTTGCATCAGATACATCGAGAAAAACAATAAAATCTTTCTACTTTTCTCTCGTTTTTCAAAAGAGATATACAAGATAGTACATTGTTGCTATACGTGCAAATCAATTGTATTTAGAAATATCTACTAAGACTTGCTAATTCATTCAGGTTATGATATCTATGTGTAGAGTTGATTAGTTTAGTTTATTTGTATATCATAATGTCTAAAAATTATGGGTTTATTTTGAATAACTATAAAAGTGAGTTGGATGACCCGCATTTAAATCATACAACAGGTTCATCATTCATGATTGACATGAAATTAAGTCATGAACCATCAACCTCTTAACTCCCATTCAAAAAAAAATCATTCTCTTAACCCCCATTCAACTCCACCTAACCTCACCCTCTTGTAATTGGATGGTTGTATACATAGAATGACACATGGCTTTCATGAACCACCCGCTACGGAAAAAGAATTGTAAAATATCTATGGGAATAAACTTAAAACAATTTGATTTTAGACATATATACTAATAAAAAATACATGTATTTTTTAAATTTGAGTAAAACCTAATTTAGTTATTTTGGTGTTTGATATTCATTCGTCTATTATGATTTGGTTAAGGTTATACTAAACTGGGTAATTAATTTAAAGAATAAAAAAATTACATAAATGGTCCTTTATGATTTGACCAGATTACATAATTGGTCCTTAAATTTTGAAAATTATAAAGTTAGTGTAAACTTTTATTTAGTCATTGCAAATTGAATATTCAAATTTTTGCAAAAGTGTAAAGTTAGTCCAAACATTTATGTGAGCGTTGCACTTTTGGTTCCTAAAATTGAACTTAAAAGTTAGTTTTAATTTTTATGAAGTACATAAAAATGAATAAATTTAGTGCTAGAAAATGCAATGATTACACAAAAGTTTGGACTATCTTTGCGATTTATAAAAGTTTGGGGAACAAACATATAATTTGGTTAAGCCACAGAGACCATTTATGCAATTTTTATTTTTAAAGAATCTAGAATAAATTGTAAGCTTGACAAGTGTACTTCTATTATTTTAGAGTATGACATTTTCATCATTGTGTCAAACTGTCAATTTATTGTGTCTTGTATGTTTTGATGTAGACCAAAAGTGAGATAAACAATTGAACCTGCTGATTCACAACGAATACAAATAACAATTCTTTTAACTATCGTTGATCCACAAAGAATACTTATAATCAGAAATTTCACACACTAACACACACTTATGATAGGAAGGAAAATGATTTTCATAAACTTCAAAACTAGTCACCTCCTAAGGTTTACAGAAATATAAAATGAATAACAAAATTCGAATGGGACTCAAAACATAAACGGGCCAAGAACTAGGCCATAAACAAAGAATTGTAGCTTAAGTTATAGCCATTTAGCAAAGTCCCCTTGGACATACGATCCTTGGCCTACAAATACGAAATAGCTTGCTCCTCAACACTTGGACTCGCACCACATTCATTGTGTCAAATAGCAGTTTATTGTGTCATATATTTTACATCATTTATTATATGTATTTACTAGGTTATTACCCCGTGTATTACACGGGTTGAATAAATAAATACTAAATAATTAGTGATAAAAGTTTGTGAATTATAAAATTATGTTTGAAGATAAAATGATTATAATTGCATATGAATAAAAAGACATGATTTTTAAAACGAAAGGTTTGTATCAAAAAGGTTGTAATTTTTTTTAAAAATGAGCGATTTAAAATATTATGTTTCAAAAAGGTTTACTGTTTTAGAAAATTTTATATTATATAAAAATTTTATTTTTTATTTTTTCTATTTTAATAAAAAGATATGATTTATAATTTTCTTAATAAAGTTTATTTTTAAAAACATAGTTTGATTTTAAAAAAGTTCTAGATGAGAGAGAAAAATGTATCAATTAATAAAATTGATCTTTATTAAGAGAGAGAAATTAATTTAAGTGTTTAAATTACTATAATACTCTTTTGGAGGGAAAATGAATTCACGATGTCTAAATGAATGACATGCGTCAAAAAGGTTATTTAAGAGAATGACAAGTGGCAAAGAAAAATATTATTTTATTATATTCTATAGATTATTGTGTTTTACGTTTTAGATCATTATGTCAACACTTTTTCCTATAATTTGATCTCAATCATTAATTAAGCAGATTGATTGTTTAAATTACTTTTTATACTTTTTAGTTTTAAAAATCTTTTGAATTTGAACATTTCCCTTATGATTATGGGTTTTGTTATTTTTGACCTAAGAATTTTATTTTTTTACCACGCATTTACCATTACATTTGTGTTGGCTTAGGTATAAATATATTTTGTTTTAACCATGTGTAGAGAATGTGTTTATTATTGAAGGTTCAAGTCTCATGTCAAATAAAATTCGTAAATTTTAAAGCAATATTAGAGGTTGTAGAAATTATACCTTAATAAATTTGAAAATTATTAAATAACAAAACAGAGATGTATGTCGAAAGTTAGACAATTATAAAATGTATATAAAAATAGGCATAGAAACAAATTATATTTTACCCGAGTTGTTTCTATTACATTCAAACGTAGACAGACTCGAATTTATACCGATACGTAAGAACAATATGAACTTAAGAAATTAAAAAAACATATTGGTAAAAGAAGTAAATGAAAAAATAAGAAAAACTAAAAATTGCTTTTGGTGGGATTTGAACCCATGCAAGCCTAGTTAGAAGACTAATGACTTACCGCTCCAACCAAAAGTTCCTATGTTGTAATATTTGAAAGTTAAATATTTAAATAAAACAAAAGTCGGTGGCTTTTCATTAGTCACCGACCTTTGCTTTTAAGGTATAGTATAATTGACATGTAATTAATTAAAAAATATATATAATTATATGCCAAAAAAATATTTCTATATACATTGATAATTATAAATGCATATAAATAAATAATTTAATAATTTATAAACAATAAAGAAGAGAAGCCTGAGTTCAAACATAAAAACTAATTATGAGTCGAGCTCAAACTTAAAAAATAAAGTTTTAAATGATTTGAGCACAAATGAGTTAAACAATGTGAGCTCATGTTTAGTAGAACTCGGACTCGACTGGCTCGTTTACACCTATCGCTAGGGTAGGCATTTAGCCAAGCCACTTATAAAATGCACACCTAACATTGAGTAAGCAAACCTAAAGTTGTACAATATTTTGTCTTAATGACAAATTGACAACGACAGGCCAACTATACATACACCACTAGACGCCCAACATTTATTAGGAAAGCAATAAACATTACGAGTTAGTAATTGTAGACTAGACACTTATCTTTTATTAATTGGTAAACGGTTCGTCAGTGTTTCATTTTAGAGAGTTCGTATTGGATCTTACAAAGCTTGTTGGTAATTCGTCAGTAAATATAGTTGTTACTAATCTCGGGTAAATCACGTCGGTAATCTCTTACCAATAAAAAAATCCACATGCGGTACTCCGATGTTTGTTTACCGCTTTTACCGGAGAATTGCTAATAGAAATGGTCGTTAGTGATTATTCTTTGTTTAGCGGTGGACGTGTGGTTGCAATTATAGATAACTACATAGAGAGGCAACTTAAATATTTAATTTTTATATTAACGTTACACGTAGGTTTAATTTGGTCAACAGGTTATCAAAATATAGTTTATAGAACTTTCAAAAAAAGACAATGAAGAAACTAAACGATGTGCCAACATCTATACGTTAATCTATTTTATAACTAAGGTCATTTTTGTCCACTTATCTTTAAAACAGTACATAATTGGTGAATCGTTTTTGCGGTTATTATATTAAACTCATGTACTCAACTCAATTTGGTCCGCTAATTTTCTTATTTCAAGATCAGTATAAACTGGTATTTTAGTAACGTGTAAAGTTATGCTGATATTTAGGGATTTATAATAATAATAAAAAAGTTTCAATGGTAAGTGACCTTTCATTTTCTATAACAGTTATGCTCATAAATTTGCTCTCAATTAAATAATAACAGATATATTATAATTAGTAATCTATCTTTTTACACATTATGTTTTTAGAAAATGATTATTGGATTTTAATAATCTCAACTTTTATTTATTGACCAGGATTAATCCTAACTCAACAAATTTTTACAGACACTTCCAATTTTATACTTATTTTCCTCCAACGATCCCTTATTAACTGAGAGTTAAAAGTTAAAAATTGGGAGTGTCTGTAAATATTTCTTCAGTTGGGATTAATCCCGGCCAATATATGAAAGTAGCGATTATTAAAATTCATAACCCTTTAAAAAATTGCATTTTTTCACACGAATTTACTAATTTGTGATGTAAAAGTATAAGCAATTAAAAATTATCATCTCATTGTTCATCTTTGTAATTACATTAAAATTTACTATTCTTTTCATTTTTTATTAAATAATATTTTGTTTTATTTATCATTATTTTTTTCTTTTCTACTCACAACCATTTAAAAAAATATTAAAAAATTAATATTAATGAACAATGTCTTAGAGCATCCACAACCCGTTACTTAAAAATATGTAAGTAGAATCCTTATGTTATATAAAATGGTTTTAAGTGGTCGTGAGTAGATAAATAAAAATGTTACTGATTCAATCTGTAAATTTAAATATATACTATTCAAGCTTAATAATTTTTTTAATATTTTTAGAAGTGGTTGTGAGTATAAGAGAGAAAAGTTAATGATAAATATATAAAATATACTATCTAATTGAAATTGAGAGAGAAAAAGTGATGATTTTAATGTAATTATATGGATAATGATAAGTAATTGCTTGTGAATGCTCTTATCTTATTAAATATACATTTGAATAGTAATATGTTTTCTATCATTCACTCATAATAATTTTTTTAAAATATAAAAAACACACTCACAATATATAAAAGATGGGATGTGAGTGGTTTGAGTTTTTTTTTAACGGAGAATTAGATCACTGATGGGTCACTCATAACCCGAGATCACATTCAAGAAGAAACTCGTTATATGTAAGTGAACATCCTGAAACAACCTGAAAATCTTTTATTGATCGTAAGTAAATAGTAAGTAAAACATGAATTCAAAACTTATTAAGATTTTAAAGTAACTCATCTCAATCAATGTGATAAGAATTATTAGTATATCATAGTTTTTAAATATGCACGTGAAATCAAATTACCCACTAAAAGGGTCGGTCAACAGATAACAATTCTCAACCGCCTCTACTTCCTACCATGCTGACTGGATAGATTCCGCCACGTGTTTTTTTGGTTTTTCGTAATGTCACTTGTTTGCTTGTCCTGACTCCTGATTGAATTATTGATTTTGTGTTTGCAATTTCAGAAGAGGATGACCAGAGGTTTGAAAATATGATTTTGCAAAATAATAAACTTAAGGATATGCATCTCACAAATGATAATTAATAAGCTGCAATCCTATTGATTTTCTTTTAAATGATTAACGAATACTTTTATGTCCGATCCTCCGGGTAAACCCATTGGCGAAATGCTACCCACGCCTGCTTATGTTCATAACCTTTTAATTTTAATGTGAGTAACTTACTTTTGGCTAAAACAACCTTCAATGGAGTTTTTTACATTTGCTTCTATAGACGAGATATACATGTAGTACTAACCAAATTATTCTCATTAATGTTATTACTTACTCTAAACTTTGTTTTTCTCATGTTTAGTATACGTGGTTTCAATTTTTTACTAATAAAAACTCTGTTACACTAACCTTAATTGAGCAAGCAGTTTAATACAAAGTAAATGTTAAGGTTTAAAACAACAAGACATGAAAACACAAATAATCATAAATGAAAAAACAATCCTAACAAGCAATGTTTTCAGAATCGGACCGGACAACGAACTGGACGCTTTACCGGTCCTATGGTCGGACCGGTTCAACCGGTCGGACAGAATATAAGAACCGGATAAACTTATAATTATTTTTTATAAATATATGTAAAAAATTACTCAAAAATAAAAAATTATATAAAAAACCGGTTCAACCGGTTCGACCGGTCCGGTTTCCGGTTCGACCGGTTCAACCGGTCCGACCGCCAGTTCAACGTCAAAACGATTTTAAGCACTGAATCGGACCGGTTTGGAGTCCGGTTCCCGGTCCAACCGGTCGGACCGGCCGGTCCGGTCCGATTTTCATAACATTGCTAACAAGCATTTCTACAAAAATAATAACTTTAAACATATATACAAATCATATTAATGATTAATATCTATACATTATAATATTTAAATCTTCGATCTTTCAATCTTTTAGATAGAATAGATAGAACTTATCACTAAAATGTCTCATCCTCTAGCCTGTTAATATGATTTATGAACGAGGTATGTTACTTATTTCCTAACTTGCATTATCTGTCACACACCTGGCTATTGCCGGTCACCATCACATATTAATACGAAAGCAACCTGCAATATCCGGTTTCTGAACTACTAACCATTTAAAATCCCCCTTATCACCTCCTACCTCCATCCCCCTATATAAACCCACACTATTAACCTCTTCAACGTCTACATATTTCCCATCTGACTACCCTACAATCCTCCCTTATTTACCTGAATGCCACTCTAGGTTATGGTAGATCTCCGATCATCGATCGTAGTATATGTAAACAAGTAATTCGTATCGAATCGAACGATCGATACGGAAGAATTAAGTATACGATGTCAACGAAGAAGGTCAATTGCAGCCCTAAAGGACAGAGGATGAACAAAAAGGGGAAATTGACGGAGAAATCGGCGTCGTTTCACGGCCGTGTGGCGGAGGATACGGTGGCGAAGTTGACGAGACCGAGGACGGTGCCGGAGTTGATTAGCGGTAGGAGTGTTGTTGCGACGGAGATGGCGACGGTGAGGGCTCCGAAGCTGACGAAATTGTTGGTTAATGTGACGGTTCAGAGAAGCTTAGGGCCTGTGCACGTGTTGATGTCGCCGGAGGCCACCGTTGGGGAGCTTATTGCCGTCGTTCTCCGGCAGTATGCTAAGGAATGCAGACGGCCCATATTTTCGTCGCTAGATCCGTCGGGATTTGATCTTCATTACTCGCAGTTTAGCTTAGAAAGTAAGTATCTCTCTATCTCTTATCTTCATTTCAAAATTAATAATATGATTAAGTTTGGAAGTTTTCTTAGCAAATTCTATCGCTTGTATTGACAAAGTAGCAATTGACAGGTATACCACCGGAAGCAAAGTTGAATGAGTTAGGGTCACGAAACTTCTTTCTCTGTCCGAAGCAATCGGCCACCGGAAACAATGGCGGTGGTGGTGTGAGTTCATCGTCGTCTTCTTGCTCGAACGAAGCGGAGAAAGTGACGAAAGGCGGAGCCGGGTGGCTCAGATTCATGGAGTTCATGCTGTGAGATTTGATATGATCGATCCGATTGATTTCTACAGTATTTGTAGTTTTGATTAGTTTTATTCAGAATTTGTGGTTCCAAATTTCAATTTGGTGATATTTGTACACCCCCAATTTCAGAATCATCAAAATAATATTGATTGATGATTAGGCTAGGTTTGAAATTGTTGTACAGTGGTGGATTAGCTTATTATAATCATACGTGTTACATGTGTTAATGTGTATAAAATTATAAGTTATAATTTTTTAAATACTTAAAGTATCAGCTTAAGTTAGAAGTTTAGAACGGATATTGGATATGGGTTGTTCCGATTTGGATCCGATCATTCGGGTGCATGAACTTTACTTCTTCCTCATTGTCACGTGATGTCGACAGAAGTCGGTATGGTTCTGACTTCTGATTTCTGACGCATGATCCGTTTCGTTATACGAGCATACAAAAATTAATAAATCATCAAATCTGAAAGGAATAAATAGATTTATATTTGGGAACAACATATATTCAATGCTGTTACAAAAACAACATACATTGATTCGGATTTGTTCTAAAAAGACGTGATTTGATTCGGATTTGTTCTAAAAAACGATGTATTTTGAAAATTTTAAAATATTTACCTTGGACGTATAATAGTTCCAAACCAAATCTCTTTTAGGAAAAAAATAATTTGTCTAGGTAGACTGCTATAGTCCCCTTACGAAACTTTTGTTATTGGATTAGCCATAATCTTCATATTTGTCTAGCGATTCATATGCGCAATGAAAGTAGTTTACCTGCTTAGCTCAAACCTGCCAACAACATTCCGTTCACTTAAAGGAATATCAATTATGATGGGTATGGCCATCTCGCACACCATGGCTCCATGAACTATGAAAGATTTAAAGATGGGGGCAGTGTTTCCGTACCATGTTGCGCCATGCGATATCAAAGGTGGGTTGCGGTGTTTCTACACCTTGTACCTCGTTTTTCGATTATTCTATAATACGATGTGGTTGTGCTTTTACTTGTCCTTTGACTTGATATCTCTCTCTCTCTCACAATGACACATGGATTTGGCCTTATAGTTTTCATGTTCTACCTAAAAATTGGCTTGCCTGAAAAGTAAAATATCATGTATTGTTGAAGGTGTCCGGCAGAGATAGAATGTTATAAATGATGTTCAAAATCATTAAAGCGATTGTGAGTTAGATTCTCTAGGGCTTAAAAAATTTGAAGGCTTTTTAATTTTTTAAGGAATCAAAGTATGGAATTCTAAGATTTTAAAAGAATATATTTAATATTGCTTTTACAGTTACAATAATGTTATATTATTTATACTTTAAAAAAATACAGGGAATCATCCCGATTAGATAAAGTCCAAACTATTATAAAACATAAATTAGAAAATTTGTTATGGCCAGTAACAAAAAAGTAACAACAACGGTGTCTAGACTTTGCCAATGTCTTCCGCATATCAATATTACTTTTGTAAAAAATACCCTTGTGGGTGGAATAAGCCAACCAAAATAAGCATTTCCCGATGCATAATTTTATTTTAGTTTTTGCAATCACACAAGAATCCCAGCCCAATTGTTTTCCCAGTGGATGATGCTATCTATTAACAGCTAAAGATATGTTTCTTTAATTGTGCAGAAAAATATTCTTATATGGATGAAACTTTTACATTAATATATGAGTGTTTTTTTTAACCTTTCAGATATTATAAAAATATTCTTATATGTTTAGGTACCGGTCCTTTGGGATCCCATCAATCTCGGTCCGATGTTAATGGTTTTTATGTTAAGCTATGAGTCAAACCGTCGCTAGCTGTTTTTAATCTACTTGAACCAAGACCAAATCATGAAAAATTGAAATCAAACCAAACCAAATCGTTAAAAAAAAAAAAAAAATACTATATACGTACATATTAAAATATATCCTTGTATTTAAACGTTTTTTGTTCAACTAAAAGTCTAGAATATTGTATTTTTCTAAAGTAGTTTACCATTTTTGGTTACCGGTGAAGGCCCAATACAATGCCATGTTTAATGTGGCCCAAACCTAAAATCTTCTTATACTTGAAGCCTTACAAAATACTATAGACTATAGTCTTGGCAATGATATAGTAGGTTGGCAATTTCACACACAATATGAAAAACTACGTTAAAAGTTCAGGTTTTGGGTTGGCATATATAACATCTTTAAAAAAAGATCATTTTCAGGTTAACCTGTTTAGTTAAACAAGTCGATTTGCCAACCTATTTAATAAAACATGTCGACCCATTTATATGTCCAACCCATTTTACACAATCCACCAACTTGATTAACATGTTTATAACTTTAATTTACCCGCCAACCCACTAACATGTTTGACAAATATAGATTAAGGAGTTAAACGAGTTGTGTTTAAGTTACACGATTCGAAATTTCGAAGTGTGTAGGTTAGAGTTGATAATTTTTACACGAATAAAAATACGTATTGTGTTCAGGTTAAAGAATTCAACCTGCCGGGCATGATTTAAACCTCTATAATATACGAAGCTCGTTTTGACAAATGGTCTACCGCAAGTGCTAGCTTGCAATAAATCTAAAGGACTAAAGAACACACTGCAAAAACAAGTTCGGTTAAGCAACTTGAAATAATATTTATTTGTATAAAAACATTATACTCGTTACGTATGTAGGGTGAGCGTGTATAGATGCAAGTTCAAATAAAAACTATTAAATATATAAATAGAAACTAGAAGAACTAGTGTTTAGTCGATCTTTGATCATTCCATAAAAGAAACAATCATGATTCATTGAGTGAAAAAGACATAATATTAGATATTTCAACTCTCTATTAGTAATATAATATGATTTGAATGTCAAGAATGTCAGTAAGATTGGAGACAACCCAAAATCAAGACATTAAAACTGCTGAGAGAATTCACATCCTATTATTTATATTTATTTTTATAATTACATTAAAATCATTATTTTTTTTTCTACTTTTCAATTAAATAATACCTTTTAATATTTTTATCATTATTTTTTCTCTCTCCTTTACTTTCAACTACTTTAAAAATATATTAAAAAAATTAATAGAGATGAACAACATTTTATCAAATATAAAGATGAACACTTCATGTTCTCTATCTTTCACTCACAACAACTTAAAACCATTATCTATAATATAAAGAACAAAATCACAAATGTATAAATGGTGGGATGTCAATTTTCTGATGCTAGTAACATACATCAACGTTCTCCATATAATCATAAATCTCCATAGATCTAGAACTTCACAGATAGAAATAATTGGCTTTTTTGTTATAAACAAAAAAGGTGGTTTGCCCGAGTGGTTAAGGGGGAAGACTTAAGATCTTCTGCACATAAGTGCGCGTGGGTTCGAACCCCACAGCCACCAATTTTCATCATTTTATTTTTTTAATCCGAGTTAAGCCTGCTCGATGCTTATAATTCAAACAAGAAAGATGTCACAATTTTCATTCATTCAATGGCACATAATTCTAACAATACATCGTACAATCACACGGATACAATGAAGAATCACAAAAAGATAATAAAACAATCCGCTCATAATTCCCTCAATCCCCCCTTAATCTAATGCAAAATTGCAATCAAACAAAACATCACCGTCAAAGGATGCTTTATACTTCTTCTTCTTCTTCCTCTTCCCGTAACCAATTTTCTTCTAGCTATATACCAACTCTAGTTGCTACATGTTTGTTGCTCTGTTATCCAAAGATATCGATCAATGATCGCGCTAGCGAGAAATCTAGCATGATTCTAACGGTCCCTAAGAACTCGGTACAACGGTGCCCACATAACCTACACCAACGATCAAGAACGTGATCACTTGCAAGAAAATGTATATGAAATACTGGCGCCTTCCGTACATGACATCGTAGCATCCGATGAAAAACAAGAACGCCGCGAATCCCAGTTCCGTAAGATGAATCCTGAATCATTTAGAAGTTAGAACACAAAGCATAAGATTTGTTGAATGGATTGGCATTGAAAAAGCATAGAGTTTACCTGTCCCCAAAGTTAAATTTTAATGTTTTGGGTGCGGGTGATGGTTTGGGCTTTGGTTTTTTGTTCTTGATGGAGTCTCCAAGCTTCTCCGTGACGACCCATTCGTTTGATCTCTTTGCGTCGAGAAGACCGATGATTGTGGCCTTTGTTCGGTGAAATGACATGACGTTCTCGAAGAGAATCCAGTAGAACAATAGATGGAACGATCTGAATCGAAAACCATGTATTAGATACTCAAAATTGGGTATTTGTGAATGCTTTTTCGATAGCAAAAGCAATCGCAAATCAGTTTGTGACCAAAATAGCCGTCACAACCCTTGTCACAAAAATTGGTGGTTGCCATTGTTTTTAAGGATCAATATAGTTTTAATTTTGCAACTGTTTTGCGACCATATATTTAGCGACAACTTTGAGATGCCAAATTAGGGACTGGTTTGCAATTGCATATTTAGCGACAGCTTTGTGACGAAGATAGCGACAGAGTGCTAATATGTGCCTTGCTATTTTAGCAACCATTTTACAACCAACATTTGGCAACCGTGGTTGGACTGCTTTCTAATGATGGTTTTGGAACCGTTTTAGCAACAGTTTTATGTTCCTTTTTTTTACAGTCTTGGCGGTGGCGTTGCAACCAAAATAAATTTGGTCACAAATTTTACGATTGTTTTGCGACCAAATGACTTTTGGTCACTATCATTGCGCCCATAGTTATTTCAGTAGCAAACTGGTCGCTAACTTTCTGGTACACTTACATAGACAATGAATTCAAACAAGAACCATATTATGAATGTGCCTTCTACCTTGGTGTCCCGACCGAGTTCAATGTGGTAATGATGCAAGGAATGTAGATCGCCCCCCATGTCGGGACTTCTACTTCAGGGACCAAAATGCTTAGCGGGAGAACGACACAAAAGAAGAAAAACGTGACCATATGAGCGATTATTTTTCGCACCAAGAAAAAGCTATAGATCACGTACACCTTCTTCCACACCGTCACTTTCTGCAACAACCGCCACTCGAAACTCACGTAAACAACCACATTGTGGAGAAATAAAGAGAAAAGCGCGATACGCTTAACGACCTTAACTAACCTTAGTTCTAATGATTTCAAGCACCATTTTCCTAAACAGGTTAGCCGGCCCACAAGACCACCTATGTTGTTGGAAACGAAATGCTTTGAATGTGCTAGGAAGTTCGCTTTTAACCTGCGCGATACATTAAATTTGCGCAGAACAATCAGTTCTGTTTTACTGTAAGAATCTGTTACTAGAAAACTTACATTACCTCCTATGTTAAAAGACAAAAAACAAATAGAAACTTGATTTAGACCTTATGAATACCTGAAGGTCGCCCAAATAGAGAAATTTCCATCCTTGGAGACCAGCTCGAACGGCAAGATCCATGTCCTCGACGGTCGTCCGGTCCTTCCAACCTCCGGCCTCGTTAATGGCTGCAATCCTCCATACCCCGCCCGTCCCTGTGGTAAATTACGATATTGCCCCTAGGTTATTTTTGGGAATGTGGTGGTTAGTTAAAGGGTGCAAATGAAATGAATTAGTTACCGTTAAAGCCAAAAAATGCATGAGTTGCAGATCCCACTTCTTGCTCCACTGTAAAATGATAATCTAGTGACATTTCTTGCATTCTTGTTAATAAACACTCATCAGAGTTCACTGCAAACATAGACCAAATATTAAACAACTAAACAAACCCGTGAAAATTTTTAAAACTTAATGAGTACTTACCGAACCGCCATCGCGCTTGGACAAGCGCGATTTTAGGGTTGAACTCGAGGAACGGGATGGCTCGTTGGAGAAAATCCGGTTCGGGCCGGAAATCCGCATCGAAAATGGTGACATATTTACAGTCTTTGACATAATCATGAGTTAATCCGTCTTTAAGCGCCCCGGCTTTGTACCCGACCCGGTTATCGCGTATTTGGTACCGTATATTAACCCCTTTGCTAGCCCATCGTTGGCATTCTTTCTCAATCATTTCCTGTAAAATCATACGTTCGTTAACTTAAACAACAATAATATTATCAAATTGTTCATCAAATTCTTGTTTGCTCTGTTTTATTGCACCTTAATCGTATGATCGGTCGAATCATCAAGAACTTGAATAACGAGGCGATCATTCGGCCATGAAAGACTACAAGCTGCACCAATTGAGATCTTGTATACCTGAATCATGAACATATTATGATTATTTCTTGAATTCAATAAACGAAGAGAAATCGATCTAAACACAAGCTTTCGACACGAAATTGAACCTCTTTTTCATTGAACATTGGGATTTGAATAAGAACATTCGGAAACAACAAATGCCCTGTTTCCAAATCTTTATCAATCGGTTGCCATTTGTACCGTTGTTCGGGCTTCTTCCAGAACAGTTTCACAAGAACAATAACAACACCCATGTAAAGTCTTTCAACAAAGAGCATTACAGTCATGGTTAAACAGATGTAAACTGCAAATTGAAGCAATGGGACTATCAATGGCGCCTTCACAAGCTCCAACAATATCCCAAATTGGGTCGTTAAGTCCACCATTTTTGCCCCTTCTGAAATCTTGAGGTGGAACAGAGAAACTGTAAAGGGAAGTTTAGATCAGTTAAAAGTAATTAAAGATGGTAATTTTGAAAGCATATGTGAAATTAAAGAAGCAATACATAATACTCTGTTTTAATTTCGTCTGATTATTGCGCCATTGTTGTAGAAATTGTTGAAAATGGAGGTGGAGAGAAACAGAGGAGTATAGCAAGTGAAAGCAGAGAAAAGGTGTATTTATATTCAATTTTTTATTTTTTAATATATTTTCTTCTTTTTATAGGTGACCATCCTCTACTTGTATGGATAACGGTTTCTAAGTCTATTTTACATATATTTTAATGTAATACGAAAATAAATCTATAATATATAACTTATAATAAAAAAATAACTTCTTGTTCATATGATTTTTTACTAGTCTTTCACTCTTTCCATCTTTATTTTTTTAACGACAAATCTATCCTACTACTACTTTTAAATTACTTCATCTTACATCATTTTGTGTTTGAACCCATGACCTCCCCTTTAAAAAACAAAGCCTTTACCAATTGGACTAACATCACATTGGCATTAGTCTTTCCATCTAGATGTCATATGGATATAGTTACATGTCATCACCTCCGTCACTCTAGAAATCTTGATATTTTCATATACTTTTAGTATTTTTATTTTTTTAATAGATTTTCAATAATATTTATTATTACTAATAAATATTGGACATTTATTTTTAAATAGTTTCTATATTTATAGTATTACATTATTTTTAAAATAACTTTTCAAAAACAGTAAACATATATATTTCATTTCAAAATTGACGTGTATGATTTTAAGGATTTAAATTTCTTTCTTCCAACTATATATATGATTCAATTATCATTATCATAATATGTTATGTCTGTAATTATATTTTAATATTTTATTATGACAAGCTTAAATAATAATATTAAAAATTTCATGTATATTAATAGCATAATTGTCTTATAATTATTATTATTTTCATATATTATTGTTTATAATTGAAATATGCTTGTTGGGTATATAATACTACCATTATTGTCTTATCTATAATATATATTAAATTATGCATATATAATATATATTATGTAGTTTTTTTATTTAAACTCGTGTAACACATGGGTATCTAACCTAGTAGTTCATAAAAAATGAAATTTAAGAATAGAAGGTGGAGAATCATACGCCATGTGCGTAAGTTTATCATAAAGTAAACATTAAGATTAGATTTTATAAAACACAAAGGGACATATCGAAAAAGATTCTTGCTCAAAATAGAAAATGATGTAAACGTTTTGAAGATAATTTGGGTGATGTTCAAGTGATACTAAATGTAGATCAAGTCTTATGATTTTCTAAATTAAAATATAGATCTAAGTCTTATGATTTTTTTGGCACTTGTTCATTGATGTATTTTGGAAATGAATTTGATATGTGAAATTTAAAGAAAATGAAACTCGAATATGAGTCAATCTCACTACAAATTATGTTTGATTGACACAAATGAATTTAGATTTCCGGAGTGATTAATGGTCATATGTGCTTCTACCATCAATTATTGGTCGTATATAATTGATGAACAAACAATTAGTGGTCGTTTCGACCACTCGATTCTTCACTTCTTTTTGTTCATATTTGATTGTTCAATATCCTAGATATTAATACCCTGAACACTCTAGTATTGGTCCTATTTGCCTGATTGATTATTCTTTTTACCCGCTGCTTATTTGCTTGTACTTCCACCCATCGATTCTTCATTGTTGTTTGGTCCATACTTGGATTTTCTATTTTTTGGTCCTATTTGTTTTATTGTTCATTCTCGTAGTAAAATCTACACGAAAAATTTTCAAATGTTTGAATTCTATTTTCTTCGATTGTTCTTTTAAACGTTGAATTTGTTGTGACGGATAGTCGAGTTTAGGGTCGGGAATAGGATGAGCAACATGGATGGTAGGAGTTTGATATAAGGGCGATTTGATCAGTTAATGTTTTAGACATTTTAATTCCTTTAACACATTTACAGATTAAAGATCACATGAATTTCTAAATGAATTGAGTCTTGTGCTTTTAAGAAAAATATTTTGTGAACCAGACGATCTGTAACTGTTTCTTTACATATTTTTTTTCAAACAATCACGTCCAATAACATAAATGCTTTTCATATATAATACATCAAAATTTGAAATTTAGAAAGAAAAGAAATACCTATTTTGAGAATGCAACTAGATGTGTCGAGCCCTGCCTTGGAATGAAGCCTAATCCAAGATAATTAAAATTATCTTGGGGCCGGCGTCGTTTCAAGTCAGAAGCTCTAAATTTGATTCTTTTAACGACAAACACAACTCTTCTTTTCCAATGTATTTAGTCGTTATCCAGAGATGAAGAATTGGAATGAAGGAAAGAAGTGGTGAAAGATTTTCCTAAAAAAAGTTTCACATGTATATACACCATTTCTCCATTTTAGGTCAACCATTAAATTCTAAATAAATGTTTGTGGAGGGGGTTTATATTGTAAAGAAACCACAAATAGACACACTTTCTATTTATATCATTCCCTACTTCAAACTGTTGGGTCTCCCGGGTATCATTTAACTTTTATAAAATCCAATTTTATAATAATGATTATTAATATCTCATATTAATGACAACGGAAGCGATTTAATGATAATCAAAACCCGAGATTTAAACCCGCCAGTGATCCATATGCAAACCAATTAAACAATTAACACAACCATAGGGGGTTTTGGATTATACCCTGATGAATACCAAGATTCACACTATGGATGAGACAGAGGTTCCGCTAGAAAACCAAGACACGAACGGGATCCGATCCACGAACCAACCCTTGCAGCTGCGGCGGCTTCTCAAGCTACGGCGACGGCGGCGGCTTCCGGCGGTGGTGTTGCCGTCGTACGGCTGAGAGGAGGAGGGGAGGAGGGCGACGGCTCTTTCTCCACAATTAGGTTAGGTTTAGGGTTCTTAGATTATAGTGTTATATTTATAAGAATAAATAATACACTTTTAACCCTTAATCTATTACACTCTTTCACAAGTAATCAATTATTAATTACTAATTGAACCCTTTCATTATTTAACTCTTTAAATAACTAACAATTATTTCTCAAATAATTAATCCTCCTTTCCACAAAACTCGTGTCTCGTATTTAACTACTTTAAATACTTATTTAATTCTGTCCTCCAAAGTGCAACTCTTTGGATCGTATCTTAACAGTAACGTTATTAATTGAGTGTCGGACACCCTAATCCAACAATCTCCCACTTGGACGATTCTCAATTAACTTTTCAAACGTAGACAGCAGAGGACGTTAGCTACATCTTGCTGCCCTGTCAAGATATGACGATTTACATTGGTCAACTATTATAAGCATACAAGCAAACCTTTGCTTTACACTCTTAAATAGCCATAGTAACCTTATCTAATTCCTTTCTGTGTAAGCCATTCAATTGAACACAAGACACGGATCAAATTCAATCTTCGTATGTTATTCAATCATTATTATCTCATTCCCAATTCAAAATGATCTGACAAACTTCACCAAGTTTGAGCGCGGCCACGCATTTACATCAGTTTGAATCAATGAGGGTACCAGACTGCTTAACTTCTTATTCATAAGAAGAACAGAATTCCTAGACAACATACAACTTCCATTCAACTTAGGTATTATTCCCAATCAAGTACCCTTATTACTGTTCTGTTACGATACAGCGTTATACATAATCAAAGAACAACCCTTTAGTTAATATCAGTTCCAATATGTCTCTTAGGTCTAAGGACATCTAGATCATACTATTATCAAAACATCTCATGACTATGATCCATGGAGATCTTTTGAAGCAAATTGCATCCAATATTTATTCTCTAATAAATATCCATGAATATTGGTTCTCAACCCCTTGAGCTTTCATCTCATGAACAACCAATCCTTTATAATAGTCTTAGTTTGGATTGATTTCCATGAATCCAATCGACTATGGACCCTTTTTTGAATACTATTATTCAAGGATACTAAAACGTACAAAATTTGAACATAGATACTTAATATAATGACTTTAACCATTAAATCATAAATTAAAACAACGTATCATAGTTCAAAGCACCAAACATAATAAATATTCAAATCCATTCCCTAGCATATCTCAACCCAATACTCTCAGCATGATGTTCATGTTTCGCCACTGGCATTGGCTTAGTGAACGGGTCAGCTAGATTCAGATTTGGATGAACTTTGTTTACAACGATGTCACCTCGTTCCAAAACCTCTCTAATGTAATGGTACTTTCTGAGTATGTGTCTGGGATTCTGGTGCGACCTCGGTTCTTTAGCCTGAGCTATAGCACCAGTATTGTCACACAATATCTCAATTGGTTTCCGAATACTTGGAACCACATTAAGATCAGAAATGAACTTCTTCATCCAAACAGCTTCTATTGCAGCCTCTGATGCAGCAATGTACTCTGATTCAGTGGTGGATTGAGCAACCACACCCTGCTTGGAGCTCTTCCAAGTAATTGCTCCACCATTCAAAACAAATACAAACCCAGACTGAGATCGAGAGTCATCTCTGTCACTTTGGAAGCTAACATCAGTATAACACTTTACTGATAACTCTTATTCCACTCCTCCATACACAAGGAACATTTCCTTTGTTTTTCTCAAGTATTTGAGAATGTTTTTCACTGCTCCCCAATGACTCTTACCAGGATTCTGTTGATATCTGCTTGTCATGCTCAAAGCATATGACACATTGGGTCTAGTAAACAACATTGCATACATTAACGAACCGATAGCAGACGCATATGGAAAACTTTCCATATCTTCTTTTTCTTTATCTGTTTTAGGACACTGATTCTTATTCAGTACTGTCCCGTTGACCATAGGCACAGATCCTTTCTTGGAGTCATTCATGGCAAAGCGTCTAAGTACCTTATCAATATAAGTACTTTGATTCAAACCAATAAGTCGTCTCGATCTATCTCTATAGATCTTAATTCCCAGTATGTATTTTGCCTCTCCAAGGTCTTTCATCTCAAAACACGTTTTGAGCCAAGACTTCGTATCCTCCATCATAGGAATGTTATTCCCTATGATTAGTATGTCATCCACATACAGGATTAAGAATGTCACAAAGCTCCCACTTGCCTTCATATACACACACGGTTCATCTTCATTCTTGATAAAACCAAACTCTTTGATTTTCTGATCAAAACGAAGATTCCAGCTTCTTGATGCTTGCTTAAGTCCATAAATATACTTGTTAAGTTTGCAAACTTTATTAGGATTCGATGCATCTTCAAAACCCTCAGGTTGAACCATATAGACATCTTCATTAAGCTGTCCATTCAAAAAGGCGGTTTTGACATCCATTTGCCATATCTCATAGTCATAATATGCAGCAATGGCAAGTAATATCCTAATCGACTTCAGCATGGCTACAGGTGAAAAGGTTTCCTCATAATCAACTCCTTGAGTTTGAGTGTATCCTTTTGCTACTAGCCTTGCCTTGTAAGTCTGCAAGTTTCCATTCTTGTCAGGCTTCTTCTTAAAGAGCCATTTACTTCCTACAGTCCGACTTTCGAGAGGAAGATCAACCAAGTCCCATACTTGGTTGTCATACATGGATTGCATCTCAGCATTCATTGCTTCAAGCCATTTCTCAGATTCTGAATCTGAAATTGCAGCTTGATAAGTTTTGGGTTCTGCCTGATCAATTATAAGGATATCATGTAATCCTAAATATCTCTTAGGCATCTGACAAACCCTCAAACTTTTGCGAATGTTTTGTGTGTCAGCCGTTTCTTGAAATCTCTCAGATTCCTCAACAATTACTCTTGATTGTTCAGTTGTTTCATCACGTGGGTTGGTCACTGTGTTTGCTTGGATTTCCTCTAAATCCACAACACTATCTCCAATCTCACGAGCTATGAATTCTTCCTCTAAGAATTCTCCTCTTCGTTTAAGGAAAACTTGATTTTTTTTAGGATTGTAGAAATAGTAACCAATTTTCTTAGGATATCCAACGAAGATAACTTTATCTCCTCGGGGATCAAGTTTGTCTGATGACTCACTTGTAACGTAAGCGTTACAACCACATACCCTAAGAAAAGATACTTTGGGTTTAACCCCATGCCATATCTCATATGGTGTTTTGTTGACTTTCTTGGTTGGAACCATATTAAGAATTTTGACGGCAGATTCAAGTGCAAAGGTCCAGAAAGAATGAGGGAGGTTCGTACGACACATCATTAATCGAACCATATCTAATAGAGTTCGATTTCTCTTTTCTGACACTCCATTTAACTGGGGCATCCCTGGAGTTGTTAGTTGAGAAATGATCCCACATTTCTTTAGATGGTCGGTGAACTCCTGACTAAGATATTCCCCACCTCGATCCGATCAAAGTATCTTAATCGTTCTATCAAGCTGATTTTGTACTTCGTTCTGGAACTCTTGAAGTTTTTCAAAAGTCTCATGCTTATGCTTCATAAGATAAACATATCCATATCTACTATAATCATCAGTAAAAGTAACAAAGTACCTTTCTCCATACCTACCCATTGTTCTAAATGGACCACAAACATCAGTATGTACGAGTCCTAATAGATCCTTAGCCCTTTCGCCGACATTCGAGAATGGTGCTTTGGTTAATTTTCCACTTAAACAACACTCACACTTATCGAAGTCATTCTTGTCGATGGAATCCAATATTCCTTCAGTTTGAATTTCTTTAAGCGATTTTTGTTTATGTGTCCAAGTCTACAATGCCAGAGGTACGTATCATTCACAGTGAATTTCTTGCGCTTATTGGAGATTTGGTATAACACGTTAGAATTATGAATATCTATCTCATAGATGCCATTATGAGGCCTCGCCTCAAAATAAAACAAACCATTCAAATATGCACAGATATTGTCACCACAAAAAGCATATTTAAAGCCTTGTTGTTTTAAAGCAGAAACTGAAATGATATTTCTAGTAACACTAGGAATAAAACAAACATTGTTCAAAACAAGTTCTAAACCATTAGAAAGTAAAATGACTAAATCACCAACTGCCTTCACAGCAACCTTTTGTCCATTTCCAACAAATAGATCAAGGTCGCCTTGTTTCAGTTTCCTAACTTTCTTTAGTCCCTGCAAATCATTGTATATGTGTGAGCCACACCCAGTGTCGAACACCCAAGATTTGCTAACAAAAGAAAATGATTCAATAACGTGAATACCTGAAGAGGTGGCCTCAGAGGTCTTCTTCTGTTTCAGCTCAGCAAGATACTTTGGACAATTTCTCTTCCAATGCCCGGTTTCATCACAATGAAAACATTTTGCATCTTTAGGAGGTTTCTTGGAAATAGCCTTTCCTTTGCCCATATCTTTCTTTGCTTTCTTTCCTTTCTTCTTGAAATCAGGTTTCTTGACTTTTCCATCTCTGATCATCAACACATCCCCAGGCTTCTTGGGTATGTTCATCCAGGGTATCATTTAACTTTTATAAAATCCAATTTTATAATAATGATTATTAATATCTCATATTAATGACAACGGAAGCGATTTAATGATAATCAAAACCCGAGATTTAAACCCGCCAGTGATCCATATGCAAACCAATTAAACAATTAACACAACCATAGGGGTTTTAGGATTATACCCTGACGATTACCAAGATTCACACTATGGATGAGACAGAGGTTCAGCTAGAAAACCAAGACACGAACAGGATCCGATCCACGAACCAACCCTTGCGGCTGCGGCGGCTTCTCAAGCTACGGCGGCGGCGGCGGCTTCCGGCGGTGGTGTTGCCGTCGTACGGCTGAGAGGAGGAAGGGAGGAGGGCGACGGCTCTTTCTCCACAATTAGGTTAGGGTTAGGGTTCTTAGATTATAGTGTTATATTTATAAGAATAAATAATACACTTTTAACCCTTAATCTATTACACTCTTTCACAAGTAATTAATTATTAATTACTAATTGAACCCTTTCATTATTTAACTCTTTAAATAACTAACAATTATTTCTCAAATAATTAATCCTCCTTTCCACAAAACTCGTGTTACGTATTTAACTACTTTAAATACTTATTTAATTTTGTCCTCCAAAGTGCAACTCTTTGGATCGTATCTTAACAGTAACGTTATTAATTGAGTGTCGGACACCCTAATCCAACACAAACATCATATGTACCATGATTAAAATATTTAACATTTATATAGAGTTCAATGTTTTTAAAATCATACGTTAGGTATGCAGTTATTGTTAGTTTTGGTAGATAAAATGGCGTAAGTTAAAACAGTAGATAAAAGATTCAGAAGAGACAAATGATTGTTTATTTGTGTCTCATTATTTAATTTTAATTCGTAAAGAAAGGGATTTGGTACTCCAAAATCCAGCTACTTTAACTGCTTCTAACTAACCTGCGCCACCTGTGCCCTGCGCATGCCAGCTTATGCTAGAGAAAGGGTTACTAAAGAAACAAAATCTAATGTTTGAACCCAAACCTAGAAACTAATCAAACTATTCTAAGGGAGTTTATATGTTATTGGATGCCATTTTTGGTTTAAAAACACAAATATGATAAACATTGTAACACCCAACTTAAAGTTGTTAAGATGTCACTATTACAGATCCAGTTGTGTTCAAGATCATATTCAATCGTAAGCTGATAACCGAACTGATTTATAACCGTTACCGTAGAAACTGGTTTCAAACCCGATATAACCATACAATTTGTACCCCGTTTGAAGTATTCAGAAGCAGAACTGGTTCGTAACGGATATTTATAACTGGCAACAAAAACCAACTTTTAACCGATTAAAATACGTTTAACTAGTTAGTAACCGAACCTAACTAATTACATCATGTAGGTTTTTAAACCTTAACAAAACCTTTAATAAGCATACTTGTTTTTAAAATAATCAGTATTTACTATTTGACCATTAACCAAATCGGTTAATAATGAACCTAATCTTTTTTTTTTTAAATAACCACATTGTGCACCTCTTACCTCTAGTCGTGCTATGGTAGTAACAACTAACAAGTTTTGAATTAGATAACACTTGGTGGATCAACTTAAAAGCCCAAACCAAAATGCTAGAAGCCTAAAAGTACACCCAAAAACGTAAAGCCCATTTTAGCATATAAATTTACCAAATAAGTTGATAACTAGGTTTATTACCCGTCGCGTATTGCCGCGACATTGTACGTGATGTGATAAAGTATAGACTACAATCGACCCGTCTCGTTTCCAAACTAATTTTACGTCAATACGTAAAGTAACTCGAATATATATCGTTGAACAAAAACGTTTAATATTTGACCTGACAATTTCGAAACATAGACTTACAATAGAACCGCGCGTTGCAGCAGAGTTGTATGATGATATTAACGTAGTTAATGATGTTGCGGCACGTCTGTGAACTTCGTTCCTTCCGCCGATGACACAATGTGGTTAAATAAATAAAAGAAACATATGAAGTTAGCGTTTTTTGGTTTTGGAGTCAAAATCACGTCACCAATGGGCTAAAAGCCAAGTTATGATTTTTATTCACAAAGAAATATATTTGACAAAAATAGAGAATGAATGAAAAAAAATTAGAAGACACATCAAAAGAAATAAGTTAACATAGCTTGGATTCGAACTCAAGACGCGGGGTTTAACAGTAAAGGCTTCAAACCGTTTGGACCAAGAAAAACATATTGCAAGATTACTAAACGCAAATAGAAAATAATATTTCGACCCGTATGTTGTGATTTAACAATAAAATATAATAAATAATAAGAAAAAGAAAAACTAAATAAACCAAAAGAAAAAGTAAGCCGCAGGTGTCGAACCCAGGACTTCAAACTCAACAGCCAAGTATCTTACCATCCTACCAAGGGAAGTTAAATTGCAAGTTGTGAACAAATATATATACATAGCGCGTTGAAAGCTGGAAAAAATAGAAAAGAAAAAGAAAAAAAAGGTGAAAGAGCCAATGAAGCGTGACACGTGATGGCTGGTGGTGAGCTGCCGACCTTGTGTTTTAAGTGTTAGTATAATGTATCAACTATTATTTAAACTATTCCACACCAAGTCAAGCAAAACTCCAACGCCAAATCTATAATAACACATTAAACGAAAGAAAACACTATTATAAAATACATGTAATTTTTTTATTAACTATTAACACTGGTTTGTAGAAGATTAAAGAAGAAAATTGTATAAATAATCCATGTGGTTTGATCAGATTGCATGATTGGTCCACAGACTTTTAAAATTGCAAATTTAATCCAAACTTTTGTGTAGTTATTACAAATTTAGTCCCCAAATTTTACAAATGTGCAAAGTTAGTCCAAAATTTTATGTGGGCGTTGCACTTTTGGTCCCTAAAATTATATTTAAAAGTTAATTTAAATGTTATACACAAAAAATGAATGAATTTAATGCCGGGGACCAAACATGCAATGATTACACAAAAGTTTGGACTATCTTTATAATTTTTAAAGTTTGGGGATAAATATGCAATTTGATTAAACCACATAGACTATTTATGCAATTTTCTCAAGATTAAAGTATATATTAACTTTCATATTTACTAAAATCATATTATATAGTATGTTTATATTTTAAATGGGTCGTGCTGAAACACAACCTCTAGTTTTTTAGTGTGAGCAGGTCGTGAAGGTTTTGTGGGATGCCTCCACCCTCCATGTTTGTTGTTGTTGTTTACTTTGTACTATCCTTTTTCTTTCGTAAATCGTATTGTTTATTTTGATTTATTATTATTTACTGTAATTAATTATAATTATTATTAAAGTTATTTGAAAAAAGTTTAACTTTATTATTCATAAGTTTTAGGGGGCGTTTGGTTGGAAGGAATGGAATGGAATTGAGAAACTAGTATAATTTTCAAGTAAAATTGTGTTTGAGTGAGCAATTAAAAGTAAACCCAAGAGAATGTTTCACCTCAAATTCCCTTGGTTGTGGGATTTCAAAATCCTTCCACCTAGAGAGGGAATTTGAAATTCCTCAACCAAGGGAATTTGAGGTGAAACATTCCCTTGGGTTTTACATTTTATTACCCACTTAAACATAATTTTGCTTGAAAATTATACTAGTTTCTCAATTCCATTCCATTCCATTCCATTCCTTTCAACCAAACGCCCCCTAAAGAATTCTTTTAAATTCATAGTTTAACAATTCCAATTAATTTATAAACGAGCACTCTTAGGCTAGTTGAATATCAATAAATGACAGATTCAAACACTTTTATATACAGATTAGTGAGTTTTGATGTTCTAATGTCTATCAACTTGAATATTGACTCAAACTAAGTGGTGATATCTATGAGCTATAAAGAAGTATACCTTGTGTAATGTAACATTTACATTATATATAATTCATATTTCACAAAAAACTATCATTTTAAAGTTTATTTGCGTGATTAAGTGACTCTGATGTCACATACTAGGTCCACCCTGATATCAATAATATATTAGATTTATAGAATAATTATTGTGTATGTTTAGATGCTATTAATTTCACAGTGTTTCAAACGTAGTAAAGATTGTACGGTACCAAATAGACAGTGTCCTTGGACAAGTAATAATGCTTTTGAAAATCTCAGAGAGGTAGACGTTTTCATAGACCATAGTACCAAAGGTGTAAATGTGTGTCATACATTTATAACAAAAACTTGGGAATCCTATTATGAAGGGTGGTGCTGGGGACACCGCAGGTGTTTTCTGAGAGAGACCGGACCAAACCGTCACGTTTTGGCCAAAATGTCACAGTTTGAAAACCTAGAGGTGACGGCTAGGTCAAAGTGTCACGTATAGACTGACTCCTGACCAAAGTACACTGATAAAAATGTACGGTTCTGAAACAAAAGGTCACGGTTTGCCCTAACCGTGACGGTTAAGGTACGAGGTAAGTACCACTTTGAACCGTCACGGTTTGGCCTATCCGTGACGGTTTCTCGTCCATTTCATGGTATATGCACAACACATTCATGTTTTTTTTTAAAAAAATGTTCATTTTTTATAAAAAAAAAGTATAGAATCCTATACTTAAAACCATACATAGTTATAACACAAAAGTAAACACTCTACTATAGATATTAATATTATAAAAAAAAGTATAGAATACTAACACAAAACCAAAAATTAACATCTATAGTAATCAATTTTATTCAAAAAGTTGTATGGTTTTGAGTATAGTATTCTATACTTTTTTTTATAATATTAATATCTATAGTATAGTTTTACTTTTGTGTTATAACTATGTATGGTTTTGAGTATAGTATTCTATACTTTTTTTTTATAAAAAATCAACATTTTAAAAAAAAACATGAATGTGTTGTGCATATACCATGAAATGGACGAGAAACCGTCACGGTTTGGCCTAACCGTGAAGGTTCAAAGTGGTACTTACCTCGTACCTTAACCGTCACGGTTAGGGCAAACCGTGACCTTTTGTTTCAGAACCGTACATTTTTATCAGTGTATTTTTGTCAGCAGTCAGTCTATACGTGACACTTTGACCTAGCCGTCACCTCTAGGTTTTCAAACCGTGACATTTTGGCCAAAACGTGACGGTTTGGTATGGTTTCTCCCAAATTCCTTACGGTGCGCCTAAAATTTGCCATTATGAATTCAGTCTCGCTTATAATATATGAATAATTTGCATTTTCTATATTCTTTTTAATCATTTTACTCTATTATTGTCAATTTAAAAGACTTAAAATTCAAAAAGTTTGATGATGTTAATATCTTTACTAGTAATATCTACACATTTATAAAGTTTAAGAAAGACAACTTGCTTTCATTTCATATATTTACCAAAAGCATGATAAAAAAATAAGGTTAATTACTTATGCCAATTCTATATATTTATAAAAGTGAACGTGTTTTTGTTAATTTTAAGACAAATCTTGCGGTTATTAATAAAAAGATGTTAGTACTATGCTATTTTGTATTGGCCAGACCTGTTTTTTCTTTTTGTTGAGAAATTTATATTGAACCATAGAGGAAGTTCGAAACACAGACAATTCTAACACTTACTCAAAAGGTGTTACAATGAGCGAGTGATGAGCATCGAGTGAGATTAATTTTTTAAAATTATTTATTAAATAAAAATTTTTAAAATAATTAAATTTGTCAATCTCACGTCATGAGCTCTCTCACAAATCATTCACGTGGGGGCCGTGTTATGTTCACATGAGATTTGAGAATGAGCTGATGTAGCTCACTCATGCGGCCACTTACCGTTTGTGCACCATAACACCCACTCTTAGTCCATACACACTTAATTCCGAATATTTTAGTTCATTGCGCAATATTATTATAGGGTGACTATGCGGATTGCACGTAAAAATCCCTCCTCCGTAGCCATGCATTCAGACTAAGGATAAGTTGCACAATATTAATATATGAAATATACAACACATGACTTTGAGTATCTACCACGAGATCAATCGGTCTAAGTCAACATCTAACTCATATGTAGTTCATTCACATGAAACAATCTCATTTTCATTCTGATTTAGAGTTTTTATAAAAATAAATCTAATAATTTTCTTATAAGTTGAGCATTCACAGTATGTTCTTTATATTTATTTGAGTGTGTTTCTTATAATTTAGGGAATAGTTGTAAATGGTTGTGAATTGAGAAGAGAGAAAAGTTACTGTTTATTTTGTATATTTGAGGAATTACTGTTCAACCCTTATAAATTTTTTAATATTTTTGAAAGTGGTTGTGAGTAGAAGAGAGAAAAAAGGTAATGATAAAAGTATAAAAAAATATTATTTAATTGAGAAGGAGAGAGAAATAGTAGTGTTTTTAGTGTAATTATAAGGATAAAGATATGGAACCTGATGTGAATGCTCTTAAAGTAAAAATTAATCAAGATTAACCCTTAATTGTTCCCTTTAATCTCAAAGTGTTTCTTCGCGATCTTGCATTCCCAACAAGACCTATAACTTTTCCACTTTAATTATTGGATTGTGTTTCTTGTCTTCTTTCTTTTGATCCAATCCCGATCACACAAACCATTATCCACTACAAGAAAAAGACTTTTTTGCGACGAAATTTTTTTTACCTATTGCGACGAAAAGTAGTCTCTAAAACCTATTGCAACGAAAAATGGTCGCAATTGTTTTGTCGCTATTTTTCCGTCGTATTAGGCCAATATTTTCGTCGCTATACCTTTCGTCGCTATAGATTGAATTATAGCGATGAATATTAGTCGCTATACCTTTCGTCAAAAAAGTTTTTTTGTTAAAAAAATAATCTTTAATTTAATAAGATTATACCTATTGCGACGAAAAGTAGTGGCCATAAATAATTTTTATTGAAAATTCACAGCACTTATAGCGACTAAATGTCGTCCCAAAAGGTAAAATTTTTATTTTTCAAAAACAATTTTCCAGAATTTTTAATACAAAATCCAAAAATACAAACTATAAGTTATAAACCAAACTTCATTCGATTCTAATATAAATAAGCTTAAAGCTGAAAATATTAAGAAGTTATATCACATTCTACAAATACATTCATCCGAATAAAAACAAGCTAACAAATCAAATTGATCATTGTGTGGCTCTCATATCCATCACATTCATGAGTATAATACCTATAACACCACCTACAATAAGAAAGGTAAAACCAAAATGCATCGATCACTTGTGGTGTACATTGTGAACTAAAATCCAAAAAAAGGAAGAACAAGAAAATATAGAAATAGGTTTGTTACAACTTTAGAAATTAACTTGCACCAATTTTATTCACTGACTAAGAAGCCTTCTTGATAAACACCTGCGCCTCAATTGGAACATGATGAAGAGTTTAGAGACGGGTGAAAATAAAGTAAAGTACCCTAATTAGCTCATTACTCAACCCGATGGACTAACCTTTAAGTCTTTCTTGAAGTTGCAAGAGTGATATGATCTTCTTTGGTCATCTAGAAGGTTGATTTCTAAATCAGAGCTAGAAGGTTCATATATATAATTGCAAAGAGAATTATAACAAGAGTGATATAATTTACATGTGCTTCTCAAGAAATATGTTTTAGTAAACATGTTAGAATATAGATACAGCACCTAAAATATGGTTGCAACTTTGTTTCTTTTAAAATGTGGTTGCAACTTTGTTTCTTCTTTTTCATTTGTACTATTAGCTAATTGTGAAGGTTTAAGATAATAGAAATTGTACTTCTAAGAAGCATTGAATTAGAACAAATACGACATCAACATGTCAATTTAATTTTCTTATACAACAAATCATGAAATTAGTAATAGAATATACCATGAAGTGGGCTCTTTATTAAGCTTGAATGTGGTCACTACAAAAGGCAATAACATCCATATGAGCGATTATATAAAATAGAAGACTGCAACATCATCAATCAAACTTTATGGAACATAACAACAAGATTAACTTGATATATAGTTGCCTATTCTTGTTTTCTCATTACACCAGCTACGTTTTAGCTTTAGACCACCATTTAAATACTTGAACATAACTCCTTAGATAATAAAGAGACTGTTATCTTCCTAATTAATAGTTTTCTTTTAAAATAAAGAGTGCACTATATGCCACCTGTGTAATTTATATCAACAACTTAATCAAGCTCAACTTCTAGCCGCATCTTCAGACACCAAAACGCAGCCCCTAAATCAACTCAAAGCTCAGCTCCCAGCTGCATTTTGAGTTATGATAACTTAGCCCCTAAATCAACTAAACTGGAAGAAGCCAAACATCAATGAATCCTTTTAAAACATTTGAGTTTCTCTTGGATAACACTTGTGAAGATAAACATTGACAAATACCTTGTAAAATTACCACGAAGATCAGTTCTGTCTACACTAGATTAGATCGGGGAATCACCACAAAGGTTGTGGTGTATCACCTCTCACGTTATTGTTTAAGAGAATCATAATAACACTTGTAATGATAACCAAATTGTTTCTTTTTCAATAACAAAATTCCTTAAAAACATGTATTTAATCCCTAAGAAACAAACTATATGGCTAACCAAAAAGCGTAGAAAACTTGAGCAAAAAACTTATTTTTCCCAATCTAAAATTCTATACATGATTGAGTAATCCTTACCATTCTATGTAAAATACTATATTGATCTTTTTTTTTTGCATCCAACATCAACAAAAATCCAATTTAAAAGGGTTTTAGTTCTTTCACAAATTACTCACAAAATCTATGGCAAATTGATATTAGTTTCAGAGATTATTCGAAAGAAAAACAAATATCATTCTTATTAGTTCTTATTGTATACTCATCATGATACAATTTTCAAATGATAATGCTAACAAAATTCAAGCAATCGATTTCAACCAAAACCTAAACCCTAAAAAACATGTTTTGGAGACATTATAGATTTGAAACTTAACTGACATGAGCAGAGATTTCTAAAAGAACTTAGGCAACAGAATTTATCAACATCCAACTGTTGAAATCTACTCAAAATGCAGAAAACCCACCAAGATTTTGCCAGATCAACACTAATATTATTCAAATCAAAACTTAAATCGTCAAAAGCGCAAATATTTGATGCAAATAAAGATCACCAAGAAAGAAAGAAGTGGAGAGTGAGAAAATCACAACCTGTGTTAAATAGGACAAGTGGTTGACAGTGGGGCCAACTCACCGGAAAAGGAGGAAAATGAGGTAGTCGGAGATGGTTTTAGCACGCCGGAGAGCAAAACGAAGGCGCTAGTCGGCAGTCATGGTCGAGTCGCGGGTGGGAAGTGGCGAGAAGCAGAGAGAAGTAGCAAACCCTTCTTGTGTATAATGAGGAAGAAGAAGTGGCCAGGATGTGTTATTGAGATCTGAACGGTATTGCGACTAAATTTAGTCTCTATAGGTCATGTTTTATAATTTTGTTTAATTTTTTTTCTGATTATCTCACTATCTTTTATATAAAAATAAATAAATAAATATATTTTAAAGGTATCGAGATGAAATTTAGTCGCAATAAATTTTCCCCTCAGCGCCAATTTTCCCTCCAACCCATCAAGATGTATCGAGACGAAATTTTGTAGCAATAGATGGTGGAAAAACAAAAATTCTAAAAATGTTTTAGCCACTAAAAACCGTCGCAATAGGTAACTATATAGCGACGGTTTCATTTCGTCGCTAAAAAGGTTGTTGCTAAAAGTCAACTTTCTTGTAGTGATCTTCATCTCATCCACTCATCTTCATCTCATTCATCATGATCATGATAATAATCATGATCATCTCCTCGATACCTTTGAATGCCGTCTTTGTGGTTTCAACAGTTTCTTTTATGATTCACATAGAATCACTTCCTTTATGATCACACAGAATCGCACAAATTTCTTGCCCCTCAATCGTCCCACATAGAATCATTGTTATGATCACATAGATCGGCTTCTTTCCTTGGTTTTCCCCGGCTCACTCAGAATAGTTGTCCTTGGCTTACACACAGTTTCAGTGTTCTTGGCTCACACAAAATCCTTTTTTATTGACTCATACAGAATCGATGTCTTTTTGGCTCACATAAATTTCTTCGGTGGTTTAGATCTTTATCTCACAGAACCTCTTTAATCTTCCTCTAGTTCGATCTTCGCGTCTTTTTCCTCTCGCGGTCATCTTTCAGGCTTTGATACCGATTATTCGAAATATTGGATCGTGCAAATTCGACAAACACCTATTTATTAATAACAAAGCCATACTATTACAAAGACCCTAAACCATCTATGTATACAAATATAAGACTTAATCACCAAAATCTTAAACCTACTAAAACTAGAAAAATTGATCAACTTATATACTAACATCTAAAGTAACTCAACATATTACAAAGACCCTAAACCATCTATGTATACAAATATAAGACTTAATCACCAAAATCTTAAACCTACTAAAACTAGAAAACTTGATCAACTTATATACTAACATCTAAAGTAACTCAACATATTATTATTTGACTCGATCTCCTACCAAGATAAAATAATAATAAAATACAATAAAATAAATCTAATAATCTCCTAACAGTTAAACAATTAATCAAGATTAACCCTTCATCGCTTAGTTGGGAGTCAAATTAAATCAAATTAGTTACCAATGGTAAAGAGTAAAAGTTGAAGATTTGGGAAAGAGTACACATAATTATGACTGTAATAAAAAGTTTCAAGAACCAATTGCACAAATATTATGTAAGATTCATTTTGATTCTCCATGATTAAGGGTACCATGTCCTACCACCCAATAGGTTTAAAGTAACCACCGTAATTTAAAAAAAGAAGCAAATTAGAACAAGATTTGTATTTTGAAGACTTTGAATTCTTTTAGGTTAGAGGTAAATTACTCACATAAACACTTTTAAGTTCTCGTGATTCATTAAATATTTATAAATATATATCACAAACATTGTTATTTTAATAAATAGGTTTTAGTATGTGTGTATGGGATTAGGATCATTTAAAAGCTTTATATATATATATATATATATATATATATATATATATATATATATATATATATTAGAACTACGAGAACTTTCATTAACACAGTTTTTTAATACTTATTAAAAAATGATTGAAATATAATATTTAACTGTCTCTCTTGAATTTAAAAAATAATAATAAACGAAATTCTAATGTACACATGTGTAAGTCATCTGTAGATTCTTCTATTTACACATATGTAACTAAACAAATAAAAACACTAAAACATATGAAAACATTACTTTGAATTTTTTAATGTTATTTCATGATTTTTAATGTATACAAATATACACAAATGTGTTTTAAAATTTTAAAAAATATTAACTACTAATATTAAACTTATAGTTCTTAAAATATTTATAAGTCTTTAAATAATTACCTTGATGTATATATGCGTGTGAAAATTATTACAAAAAAAACCCATCTCAAATCCAAGGGGAGAGACATAACGTTTTCTCATCAAGGATGTCGGTAAGTGTGAAGTTGTTGGCAAACAAGTGATTAACATACATGACCAGAATTAGCTCTAGTTTGTACAAAACTATATATTTATATATAAAATTAAGTTTAATTTTACTGTTTGAGGTTTGTTAAAAATAACTTTTTTCATTCAAAAGTTTAAAAAAAAATCAATTATCTTCAAAAGTTTCATAAATTGTTTCAATTTTAATTCAAAAATTTCATTAGTTGTTTTAATTTTATCTAAAATAATAAAACTTTTGGAGTGAAATTGAAACAACATATGAAACTTTTAGAGTTAAATTGATGTTTTTAATCTTTTGGAGAAAAATTGTTACTTTAGTTAAAGCTTAGGGAATAAAACTGAAATTAACTCTTATATATATAAGCAATCAGAGAAAAAAAATATTATTTTATGGAATAGGCATTACGTTTTTTTCCCTCAAACGTTATATATGTTCACGCTTTATATATTTCCCCTACGGCTCATCCACTAGAAGTGTTAATCCCGTAAAATTAAGCATGTGAATTTCAAATACAAATTGTTTACCACAAAGGCATCTTTCAATTTGACTCATTGTGTCCACCAACCATAGTCGCCTCTATAGTTGTATTAAAATAAAAAGAAAATCACTAAATGAATTCGTATATCCTAGTGAAGTTATATGATTATGTCAAAAACAAATTTGAGATACTTAAATTCAATTTGTCTAGCTAACAATTATTGTGAACGAAAATGTTTTCTGCGTACTTTCTAGTCGAGAGTTTTATTTTATAATATGCAGCAGTTCAAAAAAATAAAAATCTAATTAATCTGCATAACATATATTATGTAAGACGATAAACATACTCAAATTTAATTCGAAAAGGGGTTGATAGTTCCAAGGAAAATTTGTTTCAAATGCAGATTTGGTACCAGGAATTAGGGCTTATGTGCATGCATATGGAATTAGCTCATAATGTTGCACTAAATTTCAATAAATTATATATTACTCATTTAGTTATTATAATACATGCTGACAATTATATGAATTGCACTTATGCGTTTCGCTTTTGTCGTCTAGAACAATTTAACTCACCGTAATCATAATTTACACTTGATTTTGATTACAATTTACAAGTAAGATATATATGTTATTCTATTTCGCTTATAATCATCATTGTGAGCGAAATTTAGTACAAATCTTCAATTATTATGCAAGCAAGATTGTCATTGATAACCAAAAGAAAGTTAGGAATATTATTGGTCAAAATATAAATACGCCTTGTTATCGGTCAATGGTCAAAATTTAGATTATTAAAATCAATTTGTCTAATAAATATTACATGAATAAAATACTCGCAACTGATTAACGTAACATTTATTATGCGCAGATGAATTTGAATATTTATAGATAAGCAAGTTAATGTATGTAAGAATGAGTTAAATTGATCTGACTTGAACGCATCTCTGAGGATTTTATGTAATTTGGATTGTTTGATTAAAAAAGCTTTCTACATGCCGTTCAAAAAGAAAAGTTTGCTACACTGACGGCTTAGTTAGGTGTGATTGTTAAATAGATATTTTTATTCTAACACTATTTCTTCCTTTTTCATTATAAGATGGCAGATTTTAAAACTTCTTTTTATTTACTAATTCACAATTTATAGATTTAACAGAAGAAATTGTGATGCGGGTGACAATCAATGCATTAAATATGTTCTGGAATATGATCTAATGAGATCCAAGTTGAAGAGTATCTAAAAATTTTGAATAATATTTAAATCTTCAAATAATTTTCAATCTGTATCCCATTACAGAATGATTTAACGCATAACTTGTCACCCACATCAAATTGCTTAAGAAAAAGTATTTACCAATTTGCGTTACACTAAGCTAAAATAGTAAATTTGCTCTAGAGTTTGTACAAAAATAGTTAATCAATATATTCCGTAAAATAAACTATTTTTGCCTTACAAAAACTTAGATTAGATAGATGGTTGTAGTCATACAAAAGTTACAAAAAGCTCAAATTAAAGTCAGATACATTTTTTTACCAGCAAATACATACACTCTTTACTATACATCCAGTTTTTCTACCTGCAGATACACACTCCTTTTACTTAATATCTGATCTAGTCCTAAAATCATAACATATGCATTTTTTAGGATTTGAACCCTCAATCTTTAATTGGGTTGGCGATGTCAAATACATTTTTTTAACGACAAACTCACACACACTTCAAATCTATCACGAAATCTACACCATAACTAATTTAAATCAATATGTCAAAGATGAGACTCTAACAAATCACACCACAACTAATTTAAATCAATATGTCCGAGACGAAACTCTTAACATTTAACCCTAAGAAAAACATCGCCATTAACTCTAATGGCTTTACGGACCCAATTCCCCACCCGACGATAGATACGTAGATACAAAACGTTTTTAGAAATGATGATAAAAATAAGGTAAATTGGATTTTAATAATCTAAACTATTATATATTGGCTGATAATAATCCATACTATCAATTTGGCCATTAACACACCCAACTTTCAACTTTATTACCAACAACAGTCCCAGTGACATAATTTTCATTTTTTATGTTTGATTTGGACTCGATTCGGTTCGCAACAATAATTATGAACGAAATGAAGAAATATACAAGCTAAATTGAGACTAAAATGGATACAAATCGAGCGTAAAATTTTGAAAATTATGCCACTTGGAGTATTGTTGATTATAAAAGTAAAAGTTGAAAGTGTTACTAGCCAAATTAATAGTTTGGATTATTATCGGACAATAGGTGATAGTTTGGATTATTAAAATCTAATTTGCTTAAAAATAAATAGTTTGGCCATATTTAATTAAAGATTTAAAGAAGAGAAGGTTTGACCCTTTATATGTATGCTATCAAAAATAATCATTTGGGCATCATTTTTCAAACCCCCTCTCTCCCCACCATTATCTCTCCCTCTCTTTGTGTGTGCAGAGATATGGGCACAATTCGCACAGGCTCCATTGGAGCAGTGAACGAAGAAAACACCAAAGAAGCTCAAGCATTTTACATCGCTGCCGCTGCCGCCACCGACCACCACAAACAACAACTTGATGCTGGTGCTCTTTTTGTTCTTAAGTCCAAAGGTACATATATCATATCATTTCCTCTTTTAGATGGTTATGACTTAAAACAACAGCATATATTAGTAACCCAATAAGGCTTATTATAACGTAGGCTTTAACTAATCATCATGTCTTCACCAAGGAATTACTGGCACTTATGCTTATTGCTGAATGTCCTCTTATTTGTAGTACTGTATTGTTATCGTGTATCTTAACAAAAATATTAATCTTGTTAGTTGATTAACATGATCATGAAAAAGGAAATTGTTTGATTTCCTTTTGTTCTTTTGATTTCAAAGTTTTTAATTTTTGTATTATTGGAAGTTCGGTTTGGTCTTGTTTAATTGATATTGTGGATGTCATTGCCAAACTACTAGTTTACTTTTCACCTGTTGTAAAAAAGCGCCAGGATTTTGGTATGATATCCGTTGTAAAAAATATTATTTACATATTTATATAAACTCATTTTTAAAATCTAAGGCACTATCCAAATATATAAAAAGTCAAAAAACCAACCAAGTTTTTCTACCGTCTCATTTATACTTTGTTCTGACCGGAAAAATCAGCTATACACGTTGCTATGATCCAAAAATATCATATAACTTTAATATTGTTTTAATGTTATGAAACATTTTATATATATCAAACTTTTCAACTTAAAGAACCTATATGAAACATGTTTAAAATTTTATTATTATTTACTGATTATTTATTTTCATATTTAATCTTAAATAGGAGATTATTACGAAGGAAAAAATTTACTATGCCACAACCATGTTTCCTAGTTTTTTCATTTAAGTTAGTTCAAAATGTAGTCGTTAAACAGTAAACAAATTTCATATATGTTTTATTTACCTCATTTTATTTCAAAATATGTTAAACGATTTACTACAAAAATTCAGCAATAAACAATAATAAGCTTGAGTGATTTCTATAGTTCAAACAATATAAGTAATTATATTAAAATAATATTAAAAAGTAATTGTTACTCTATGATTTTTTTTCTATATAATTGAATAATTTATAATTTGTTAATAAATTATGCTACTTGTGTATTTAAATTCTAGATCTTTAGGTGTTGCCTCTTTCTTGGGGATCCAAGATTATTCCCGACTGTGTACAACTCACCCCTTTTATTTATTTATATATCTATTCATTTATTAGACTTTAATGTGTTATGCATGCCCTGGGCCATTGGATGTGTATTGAACAAATGTTTATAGCGATGAGTAACATATTAAGAATGAAAATTAGTATGACAAACGATAAGAAAAAGAAGTAAACATTATTATAGTTTTTGAAAAAAGAATGTATATTGTAAACCTAACCATGTTAATGGGTTTATAGGATTCCCGAACATTTGGATTCCATTTACGTTACGCTTATGCATGTTAACCAAACATATATGATACTTACTTTTTTTTTATTTTTTTTATTTTGGTGTGTATTGACCACGCCAGGTAGATGGTTTTCGATGATGCTACCAAGCGAAAGAAAAAAGAAGCTAATACTTATCAATACTCTAGTGTTTTTTGTCACATGTTAATCAAAAATAAAACTTTTAAGCTCTTATAAGTACTAGTAGTGATTAGTTATTAGGGTTTACCATCATGAACTTTTTATTTGAAAAAGCTTGTTAATTTAGAATAGAAATGTTTTACATCATATCAGAGCAATAATCATTCGACTCTAGGCTTGTTAACTTAAATCTATAAAAGTAATAAAACCGTTAAACTTTATGAGCCATGTTACACAATTTTTCAGAACATTGTTATATTTGTTGCACTTAAATATCTAGTACGATAATTATCTTTTACTTTATATTGTCACAATGCAACTTAATGGATCTAAAAGAAGCAAATGTGATATGTGGCAGGGTCATGGTGGCATAGTGGTTATCATTTGACAACGTCTATTGTAGCACCCCCGTTGTTAAGTCTACCATTTGCCTTTGCATCACTAGGATGGACTGCTGGAATATTGTCGTTGGTGATTGGGGCAATTGTGACTTTCTATTCATATAACCTTATTTCTCTCGTCCTTGAACACCACGCCGAGCAGGGTCACCGTCATCTTCGGTTTCGTGACATGGCATATGATATACTAGGTAACATCACACATTATTTGCTGAAATAATCATGTAAAATGACAACTTACCTTCATATTTTATTGATTATAGTAAATAAGTTAAAAATTATAGAAATACTGACATATGTATTTTCTTACGAACCACAACACCCATAATGTAGTTTATATTGCTATCACTAAATTATCAATAAAATATATCTAGCAACATGACATGATATAATGAGTAATGGTATTTATAAAATGTGTTATATTTTTAACTAGGTTAGAACCCGTGTAATACACGGGTTGTTAAAATTTAAAGCTATATTTTTCGCAATAGAGATTTTTTTTATTACATATTTATGAAATATTATATAATTTTTAACTATATCTATTTCAAAATATAAAATACTTAACAAAAATAATTATGCAAATCATTTAATAGGAGAGAGACAAAAAAAATAAAAAACAATTAAAGGAAATTTATATAATTAATAGGAGAGATAGAGAGACGGAAAAAAATATTAAACAGGCATGGGAGACGGAGAGAGTGGCACACGTTATTTAATATTTTTATTTTTTAGTATAGATTGTTATTAAAGAAACTCGTAATTTTAAAAGCTAGTTGTAACAATGATTAGGAGATTTTCTTTGGGATATATCTTAATAAATATAAAATCTGAAACAGGATCTTATCTTGGTAGTCAAATTAAAGGCGTAACGTTTATTAAAAGAAGTGGGTCCATTGAAGATAATGTGACGCTGACCGTATTTATTCATTTCCATCTAACAAATATTTATTTTCTGAAGTAGGTTGTCAAATATTTTAGACTCCGCAAAAACGTTTTATTTTTTAATATTTTATTTCTAAACATTAATAAACAAGTTTAAATCTGAAAGATTTTGATAGGATCAAATAGGATATTTTTATACAACTTCTTCACATACTCATGCTTATAAATTTATAATAATTTTATCTTTCTAAACATTGTTAAGATCTAGATTTTACCATCAATCATTTTTACGTGTGTAACCTGGGGTTGTAGAAGAAGCTATAACAGAAGATCTTACAAAAATATCTTCTTTTTTTTTTCCATAAATACTGTATCTCATGTTAAACTAAATACTATGATAAATATTTTTTTTATATTCCATTACATAAGGTGAGGAAATCTAATAGTATATTTTTATAAAAATGAATTGTCATTTATCTACTTATAGTTTGGTCTATTTTTATTCATATTCTTTTCACTGCATTTAGCTACTTAAGGTTTTGAAAAGTTGCCAATTTTCATCCAAATATATTAACTTCGTTAATTTAAAATGTTACACATCCATCATTAAAGGGGTAAATATATATTGTTTCATATAATAACATAAAATCCTAATTTATGTTTACATATTTTTTCATTCATGTATTATTGCTCTATGCTCAAAACCTACATCAGATCTTTAATAATATAATCTTTAAATTTTTCATTATTGATTGAATCATTTTCATCTGTGGGAAGAGGAGGATGGAGCTAGTTTCTCCTGGCGATTGGGAACCCATTGTGAAGGGACTTAATAATAGAGATCATCACCTCTAGTCGTCATCTTTACTATATTGGGATACAATTCCACTCGAATTGGGGGTTTTTTGTTTTGAATTTTAAAGGGTAATATTTTCAATTTACATATCTAACATTTTAAATTAACGAAGTTAACGATTTTGGAAGGAAATGACAACTTTCAAAACTTTGGGGAGACAGATGAAAAAAAATTCTATTTAAGTGAAAATGGCCGTTGTAATCAAAACACATGAACAAAAACAATAATTACTATTTTTATAAAGTTAACTGAATTATATTAATTTCTTTTTTCAATTTACAAACTGGGAATTAACAGGCCCAGGATGGAGTAGATACTATGTGGGCCCAATCCAATTCATGGTATGCTATGGCGCAGTGGTGGGTCAATGCCTTTTGGGAGGTCAATGCCTCAAGGTTTGCTTTCTAATTTTCCTTTTAGCCCATCAACCCACACTAGCTATTAGTTAATAGCATTTTTTTACTTAATTATTCTGCTAATAAATAACTATCAATACATCATTATCAAGAAATCTGATATTACTGATGAGAAAATTATGTTCACACTCATGCTTTAAATTAACCTTTTTTTAAACAAAAAAAACTTAAAATAAAAAATAAAAACTTTCTATGGGATCATTCCTATTCCTATTCCTATACTTTATACTTGCATGATCTACTAAGAATTAAAGATGCGGGGTCGAGTGGATCGGGAATTGTTGGCTTAATTTGTAACCGACCAAGATTTCTTTATTTTATTGTTTTTTTTATAAGTATTTGCTTAATTATTTTTGGTATGAAATGATTTTATTATATAAAGGTTAAAATAAAATTAGGATTGTATTTTTTTTTTTTCCAAATATTAACTAGTTAGCTTGATGATAAAGTTTTAGTATGTTAAATAAGGGGTTTAGGTTCTTTGTATTTTGGTGTGTTTTCTTTTTTTAGTAATACTCAACAATACAATCTTTCTTCAAAACTCTCGGTGTTCATCTGTGTTTATTATTCTAGTTCAATTTCTAACTTTATATACGAATACAACACCGCGTGCAGGCAATATACGTGCTATGGAATCCAAATGGAGCGATGAAGCTATACGAATTTATAGTTATTTTTGGGGTCTTAATGTTGATTTTGGCACAAGTTCCATCTTTTCATTCTCTTCGTCATATCAACCTCGTTTCTCTAGTCCTATGTCTTCTCTATAGTGCATGTGCTACCGCTGCTTCAATATATATAGGTATAAAATTACCATTTTTTTAAACTATTATTATTATTATTATGTTCTATTTTATATATCTTTTTCTTTTGTTGAATTGTTTGTATTCAGGGAATTCTTCAAAAGGACCCCATAAGAACTACTCATTGAGCAGCAATGATGAAACACGAATATTTGGAATCTTTAATGCAATAGCGATTATCGCCACCACTTTTGGAAATGGGATCATTCCAGAAATACAAGTAAATTGCATGTTTAATATTTACGTTATTATTAGTAAAATATCACTTTTTAATAATTAACGCATTAACTTTTTTTTTTAAAAGTTATGTTTAACCTCTTATCTAACCATGTACTAGCTCATGTTGTCATCTCTACAAGTTAGACTTGATACATTATTTTTGGACTAATATTTGTCATGTGTCGATCATGTAGGCAACACTCGCGCCACCGGTTAAGGGGAAGATGTTCAAGGGATTGTGTGTTTGCTACGCAGTGGTCACGGTCACATTCTTTAGTGTTGCGGTTTCGGGGTACTGGGCTTTTGGAAACGAGTCCGCGGGTCTCGTTTTAAGCAACTTTATTGACCATGATGGTAACCCATTGGTTCCAAGATGGTTCATTATGATGATTAACATTTTTACCATACTCCAGCTCTCAGCTGTTGCAGTAGTAAGTATGCTTTACTTATATTAGCCATAACTTTTAAACAAATTATTTAAAAAGTTGCATTTTCGCCACGTTTGTAGGTTTACTTGCAACCAACAAACGAGGTTCTTGAAAGAGCATTTGCGGATCCAACAAGGAGTGAATTCTCAGCTAGAAATGTGATTCCAAGAGTGATTTCAAGATCAATATCTGTGATCTTGGCGGCGACAATAGCAGCAATGTTGCCTTTTTTTGGAGATATTAATGCAATGATCGGAGCATTCGGGTTTTTGCCACTTGATTTTGTGTTACCCGTTGTGTTTTTCAATCTTACGTTCAAGCCGTCAAAACGGAGCCCTTTGTTCTGGCTAAATACGAGCATTGCGGTGATATTCTCGATGGTCGGAGTTACAGCTGCGGTTGCAGCAGTAAGACAAATAAGTCTAGATGCCAAGACTTATAAACTGTTTGCTAACATATGATATGATCCCATTATATTTCTAAGAAGATTGATTAAAAAGTGTAATATCTACAAGTAAAAAAGCAAACATTTTGTTCTTTAGATGTAATGTATAATAAGGAAATGTTTGAATATCAACTATCAAGCAACACTAACCTTGTACAATAGTTTACGATTGCTAGCCTTGTCTCTCCTACTTTATTTATAACTTATAGCAATTCGAAATGTTTTGTAGCGAAACGTAGGATATGAAGACAGAACAATTTGTATTGTTATGAGAAACTCTTAAAAAGAAGCTTTAACAAAGGAATTTATGAAGTAACTTTGGTGTTTTGTCAAACGAAGGCACTCACCTATGTATGGTTGATCACTTGATATCCTAACAATTAGTGCTACTACAAAAAGTTATTTGTAGGGATAACGAGACGTGTTTAGGACTTATATTAATAATTTTGGTCTTTAACTGAATTGTAAATTATATAAATATATAATGTATTATTTTATTGGCCGGCTACCTTCCAACTTCCTAATTAACGACCTAAGCAAATACGTAATTGACACTTAAGAGTTTAGGGATGATTTAATCGACGATTATTTCAACGTCGTTGTCTTCGTATAGGTTGTAGAGCTTCAAAAAATATAACAAGCGTTAATTACAATTTACAAGTTTACTTTGTTTATTTTTGCTTTTAGAAATTTTCGTGACACTCAAATATGATACTATTCTATTTACAAAATGTTCGTAATCCATGTGTTCTTATTGTTGCGTTATTATTATTAATAATTATATTATTATTTCTGACTTGTAGAGTAACACTAGCTTGTAATATTTACATATGTTGTCTAAAGCAATCTCACTCGTATAGGTAGATTTATATTTGGTGCCACTCGAATTTACTCACAAATACAATGAGGCACATATTTTTTATAAGCGAAATAAAATGCAAATCGAGTGCGAATTAAGTATTTTAATTATAGAATTATTGTCAAAGTGTTAATAAAAAAACGAAAAATTACTGAAGTGAACATGTTTGATCAAAAGTTTGCGAAAACGAACATTACTTTTAGGCCTCTTGGCAAAGGGTGAGCTCGATTGGAGCCCCCAAGTTTGGGAAAGAAATCTGCTAGACTATAGTCCTCAAGTACGTGTGACGTATTCTTAATAGACGGAAGGTCCAAAGATTCAAAATAAAGTCAACTAGATAAGAGATAGACTTGGATCTTTGAATATTTTATAGATATACATTGTATTCAAATATATTTAAATTTACAATCTGATCTACACAATAGATCAGGTCAAATTGTATTATAAATATTGAGAAGTGAGAAGGTTTATTGGAATTCCTTGATCTCATTCATAATTCTCCTCAATATTTATAATACAATTTGACCTGATCTATTGTATAGATCAGATTGTAAATTTAAATATATATGAATACAATGTATATTTATAAAATATTCAAAGGTCCAAGTCTATCTCTTATCTAGTTGACTTTATTTTGAATCTTTGGACCTTCCGTTGGTAACGAGACGGTATATGAAGAACCCGAACTTGGCCTTGGGCAACCTTTTCCCGAACAAAGTGGATATCCATTTCAATGTGTTTTGTTCGTTGATGTTGAAGGGCGTGATGCCAAAAGGAGGGTGGCACCGAGGAGTGAGCCAAGAGAGTACGGATAATGTTGTTAATTGAGCGGATTTTCCGTTCGGCCTTGCCATTTTGAGGTGATGTATGTGGGCAAGAGAACCGAAATTGAAGGCCATGTTGTGAGCAAAAGGTGTGGAATGAATGGTTGTTGTACTCCCGGCCATTATCGCATTGAATGGTTTTGATGGACGTGGTAAATTGTGTTTTAATGAGATTATAGAATTGTAGAAAAGTGTTGTAGACCTGTGATTTTTGGGATAACGGGTAAGTCCACAAAAAATTAGTTTTGTCGTCTAGAAATAATATATAATATCGGTGACCGCTAGAGCTTGCTATGGGGGAGGTCCATAATTCTCATTCATAATTCTCCTTAATATTTATAATACAATTTGACCTGATCTATTGTGTAGATCAGATTGTAAATTTAAATATATTTGAATACAATGTATATCTATAAAATATTCAAAGGTTCAAATCTATCTCTTATCTAGTTGGCTTTATTTTGAATCTTTGGACCTTCCGTCTATTAATTCTAATTGTTGGTTTTGAGTTGAAGGCTAAGTGTTAGCCGTTTGAGAAAAAAGATGGCTAGAATGTAGTGCTCGATACGCTTGGCCATGTTTTGATTAGTTGTATTAATTTGAAAACTAGATTTTAACCATTTGAAAAACAATACGATTAAATGTAACTCTAAACTCAAAACCAACCAATAAAAAAAATGCTACTTTTACGTATAATATTCAATCTATCGATAATCTTTTTCAAAACTAAAAGCTAATATCTAATCGTCTTTTTCTACAACCCCAAAAGTCAAGGTCTATTTTTACGACTTTTCATACATAGAAAGAAAAAAAAAATTGGTTGCTCATAGCTAGAGGATTGAAGGTTTGACACTTTATTCGTATGCTAATAATAATACCAACGATAATGGGCGGTTGCAAGTGGGTCATGAGGTTTTCTCATCTAATATGAGTTTTGTTTTGAAATAGTCTCAGGTTTCATACTTAAATAATAGAAATAATCGGGTGGGTCAGTGGCCTATTAGTGATTCAATTAGCCGTTCAAACATCATAATAATAATAATCACTTTGTGTGCCTTTTTCATGATTTCATCCCCTCTTTCTCTGTGCGTGTGTGTGTGTTAGAGAAAGAGAGAGAGATGAGCAGAGGCTCCACTGGAGAATTGCATGAAGAAACCATGAAAGGAGCTCAAGCATTTTCCTCCACCAAACAACCACTAGACGCCGGTGCTCTTTTTGTTCTCAAATCCAAAGGTACATCTATATATCAATCACCTTATCCTCCTTTTACAGATAATCATAACATATAATTGATGGATCCATAAACATTAAGCTAGGGCTTTATCTTCTACTTCTATCCATCATGTGTCACTGCTTTGATAATTAATTACACATACTTGATGATTATTATGATCGAAACAAGTATTTCAGTTTAATTCGTTCAATTTAATGTGCTTATTAGTCAATCAATGAATTGGAAACTGGAATTCATGACATTGATCGAATTGATTCACTAAGTCGTTGAAAACTGAATAAGAATTTCACAAAATATCTGAAAGAGACGAAGAATTGACAAAAGTAGAAATATTAGAGTGGTAAGCTTGAGGATTCATATTATGCATTGAGATACAGTAAAATAGATTATTAGTCGTTTTTAAACATAAAATAATCAAAGATTATTTACAATAATATTTCTTTCTCCGTCTCTATTATTTGGACAATTCTTTTATTTTACATCTTCATTAAAAGGTTGTCTTTATCTCTGTTTTTATATTTTAAAGTTTAATAATTGGTTATTTTATATATAGAGAGATCTATTGCTCATCTTTCTTTATTTCTTACGCATGTCGAAGAAAAAAGAAATTAACAAACTAAGTATCTATGAGTGATGTAGAGATAAAGATGGAGATGAGAAATGAAATGAAAGGTTAAACAAAATTAGAGATAATCTAGAAAAAGATGATATTTATAGTTTATTGTCTAACTACCTTAAACATTCTTAAAAAATGAAAAATAATCTTTTGTTCTACCAGTACTGACTCCCCTTAGAGGTAACTTCCCATCGATGCTTAACATTTAACACACATCGGCTCTAACATACACTCAAACATTAAGTTCAACATTTCATACTTATATGTTATTTCCTATTGGTAACAATAGTTTCAACCACTCATGTAAGTTTTAACGATGATAATATATAGCCATGAACTTTCTAGTTGAATTTATGTTTGACTTTAGCAATATAATCCAATAAAGACGTTATGTGGCATACATTTGACTGTAAGCTTACCGACTTGATTTTCATAGTGATTAACTTTATGAACCATCTAACATACTTTCTAAAACCATAGTTACTAAAAATAGGTAAGTTGATTTATGTTTTATTTAAAATTGTCTCAAATAGATCTAAAATTATTCATCGACTTCAACATAAAGGGATCTAAAAGAAACAAATGTTATATTTGGCAGGCTCATGGTGGCATAGTGGGTATCATTTAACAACATCCATTGTAGCACCCTCGTTGTTGAGTCTACCATTTGCATTAGCATCACTAGGATGGACCGCCGGTGTGTTGTCATTGGTGATTGGTGCAATGGTGACTTTCTATTCATATAACCTTATCTCTCTCGTCCTTGAACACCATGCCGAGTTGGGTCACCGTCATCTTCGGTTTCGTGACATGGCATATGATATCTTAGGTAATGACGAGATAAATCTTTCTGAAATTAGGCGTACTTTATTTTTGTTGGACTTTAATTCTAAGGAAAAAAGGAAAATGTGTTTGTGGGCTTTGAATAGGCCCAGGATGGAGTAGATACTATGTGGGCCCTATTCAATTCATCGTCTGCTATGGTTCAGTGGTGGGCCTAAGCCTTTTGGGAGGTCAATGCCTCAAGGTTTGTTACTTTGTAATTTTCTTTTCTAATTCTCTTCTGAGACACACTAGACATTAGGGGTGAAAAAGAAACCGGTTTTGGAACTAGAACCATTCATGCAAACAAGAACTGAACCGGTTTGAAATCGATACCTATACCAATCAGTTTGGAACCTATATAAACCATAGGTTCGTAACCGTTTTATATTTCTCAATAGTTACACTCTTTTGAAACCGGAATCAAACAGGACAAAAGCCACTCAAACCGGGGAAAAAGCCGGTCAAAAACCTATTAACAAACTGTTTTGATTTGGAATCGGCACCTATATGAACTGTTTAGGAAAAGAAAAAAAAAAGGATTTGTGCACATCTAACACTAGTTAGTTACATTTTAGACTTAATTTTTCTGCTATTAAATAACTATCAATGCATCATTATCAAGATATTTGAAATAAATTCTTTTAATATCTAATTGCACAATAAAATTTATTTTCACACTTAGCCTTTAACAAGTCTTTTTAAAAACTCTCTTTGGATTCATGATTCATCCCTCGTCCTTATATTTACATGGTTAAATTTTTCAAAAACTTATTTATATATAGTTTAAAAACTCAATCATATAAAAAATAAAGGCTTTAGACTATTTCATTATAGTATTTACAAAGATATTTAAATAGAAATTCTTGAAGTTGAATTCAATGGAATTCTATTAAAAAATTTTAATCATCTATCTATATATTTTCTGTTTGTCTGTCCAACTTATGTAAAATAAAAAAAATAAAAAAAAAACTTTCTATTTAGAAGTTTAAGTAGACAAAAGTAAATTATTACAAGTAATTTTGGAAGCAATCACAATTGCCAGGCGATATATGTGCTATGGAACCCAAATGGAACAATGAAGCTATATGAATTTGTGGTTATTTTCGGGGTTTTATTGTTGATTTTGGCACAAATTCCATCGTTTCATTCCCTTCGTCATATCAACCTCATTTCTTTAATTCTCTGTCTTCTCTATAGCGCCTGTGCTACTGCTGCTTCAATATATATAGGTACAAATTAAGTTTACCATTTATTATTACTTTTGTTGTTATTATTATATCAAATTTTCTTTTTTTATTATGTTTACGTGTTTTATTAATGAATGATTTATCTTCAGGGAACTCTTCAAAAGCGCCCTTTAAGAGCTACTCCTTGAGTAGCAATGATGAAACACGAGTTTTTGGAATCTTTAATGCAATTGCGATTATTGCCACCACTCTTGGAAATGGAATCATTCCAGAAATACAAGTAACTATTTAATATTTATGTTATTAAAGTAAAATATCACTTTCTTTTAATAGTTAACGTTTTACTCAATGCTATCTTTAACAATTAACAAGAAAAAACCATAAATCATTAGCATATCAAACAAATCAAGATTCAAGGGGTAGGTTGGGATATTTGTGGGTCAAATATTGATCCAATATGTTACTTATAGATTTCAACGATTGGTGTAAATTTAATATTAAAAATTCTTGTACCTAGTGGTTGTGCAGTGTAGCATCTTGGTATTGCATTTGTTTTAATAAAATTGAGGTCACTGTCAAAAAAAAAAAAGTTAATGTTTTAACTTTTATATAAGAAAAATATAAAAAAATATTAAAATTCTGATCAGTTGTCTAGGTATGTTTGTTGTTGTTTTCTGACCAGTTATTTAACCCATGGACCCACTCATGTTTTCATCTCTACTAGTAAGTGTTGATGCACCAAGGTGTCCGGTTTTCATATTTGGACTAATTCTTGTGCTTGTGTAGGCAACACTTGCGCCGCCAGTTAAGGGAAAGATGTTTAAGGGGTTGTGTGTTTGCTATACGGTGATCACAGTAACATTCTTTAGTGTTGCGGTTTCTGGATACTGGGCTTTTGGTAACAAATCCGAGGGCCTTGTTTTAAGCAATTTTATTGACCATGATGGTAACCCGTTGGTTCCAAGATGGTTCATATTGATAACCAACATTTTTACCATACTTCAACTCTCAGCTGTTGCAGTAGTAAGTATGTTAAATGATATTAACCCGAATCTTTTAAACCGGTTGTTTAGAAGATCACTAATGTATTTTCACTTCCTTTCGCAGGTTTACTTGCAACCAACAAACGAAATTCTTGAACGAACATTTGCGGATCCAACAAGCAGTGAATTCTCAGCAAGAAATGTGATTCCACGAGTGATTTCAAGATCAATATCTGTGATCTTGGCAATAACAATAGCTGCAATGTTGCCTTTTTTTGGAGATATTAATGCAATGATTGGAGCGTTCGGGTTTTTGCCTCTTGATTTTGTATTACCGGTTGTGTTTTTCAATCTTACGTTCAAGCCATCAAAGCAAAGACCTTTGTTCTGGTTAAATACGAGCATAGCGGTGATATTCTCCATGGTCGGAGTTATAGCAGCGATTGCAGCAGTAAGACAAATAAGTATAGATGCCAAGACTTATAAACTGTTTGCCAACATATGATCTCATTATCATTTTAAGAAGTTAGATTAAATTGTGTACAAGCACAAGCAAATAGTAAACATTAATTTCCTCTAGATGTAATGTTATATAGTCCTTGCCACATGCATATATATATATATATATATGGATTCTAAGAAAACCACAAAGTTATGAGAAAACTAGAGAAAACCAATGAAAACGGTCACATAATGTATAAATTTTTTTATCACTACCCTCTATATATATGTGTGAGTATATATAAATAAAGTTATGAATCAAATGAAAACCGTAACATGGTTTTCCATATATGTCACACATAGGTTACGTATACGTAACCATTTTTCATTTGACATATTGTTACGTATACGTAAGACTCTTCATTCTCGTATGTATGCTCAACATATATATATCACATACTTAAATAACATTTTAACAATTAAAATAACAAAAAAGTTATGAATTATATTATTGATTTCCGTGGTTTTCTTTAGTTTTCACATAACTATTAGTTTTCTCAGGAACCCTTCCCTATATATATATATATATACATACACACACACACACTAGGTTACAATCCCGTGTAATACACGGGCTATAAAAATTTACTGTTACATGATTAATAATATAAAAAGTTATGTATTATACGGATTGAATAAACCCATGTATTACATATTTGAAAATTTAAAGTTAACATATTTAAAATTTTAATTATGGATTATTATTAATTAATGAATAGTTGTTATAGCATTCATAATTAAGAGAAGAGAGAAACGGGAAAACCAATTATTAGATAACTTATAATGGTAACAAGTGTCTAAATTTATTTTTATTTATTAGTATAGAGATATATATATATATATAAAAATATCAAAAAGTATCATGTTAGATTATCAACCAAAACCAGCCTTAGAATCCAAAACTAAACCAAGGCCGCCTCCAATGAAAGAGGGGCCGGTTTGTCACGTCCGCAATGGACAATGGACATTGTAGGATCCAACACTGGCCCTCCAAAGGGCGGTTCCACATCATCTCATGACACCTTACAGACGCCCCGTTAAAGATGGTCTATATCACTTTGCATATTGGTTTACAGTTGCTAACCTTGTCTTTCTCTGTGTGAAAGTAGAGAACCAAACGCAACTCAACAAAAGTTGACCATTGCTCATATCTGAGATGAAAAGAGCCCCCAATGATTTCATCCTTTGGTACATTTGCACTCAAAATCGTTATACGAAAGCTCAACTTAGATGTTAAAACAATCAAAAACAACTCTTAAAAATCCACAAAAACATGCAAGTTAAAAGAACAATCATTCAATCAAATATTTTATGCATTGACGACCACATGCAGTTAATAATGTTACAATCAATTTCATCATTCACATACTATCCATATTACATAAACCAATTTGAGGCAACCACTCCCTATATATTAGTTGTATCAAGCCAAAATGCTCAAAACTTGACTGAAAAACAAGAAAAATAAAAAGTTGTATGAACAAATAAACCCTCACCAAAAATGAGGAGAAAACATGACCTGATAACACAATCTGAAAAAAAAAATCCCAAATGTTACCCTCGACAAACCAACGCTAACACTGCGCCGCGCATTTTGTAAGCTTACATTTTAGTCCCGCGAGCCCATGCTTGTATCATTGCCTGCCTGTTTTGTGGTGGAGCTTTTATAACAATTTTACAGTTTCTTTCTTGGCAAATGAGCTTGTGTTTTAATAATATATTGTTCTAGGATTTTTTAAAGCAGACCAGCGAGCAAAGCCCCCGGGTCTGATGATGCAATCGGTGGATTAGTTGGCTGCGGTTGTTGAGACATGGGCGCAGGAGGCTGGCTAGCGGTAGGAATGCTTACTAAGTGTTCCTTGATGAATTCCTTTAGCCTGTGTAAAAGGGAACGATTATTATTCTTATAATATAGTTCTGTGATCATACATACGCGTCAACATGCACATATAATCACTCATTTTGACCCTAACTGTATTGATCCACTATCAACCCACTACATTTGCTGTTCGTTATTTTATTGGTACGGAACTCAAACTAAAAACTTACTCAAACGTTAGTGTTGGGTCCCCTGATGCAATTGTCATGCGGAGCTGTGTTCTGTCAGCTGGATCAGTTTCAATTCTTATCTGAAAGAGAGAAAATGCCCATATTTTAGCCAATATTTGACTTAAAAGTTAAACAAACTTTTTTTCATTTAATTCATATGAAATTGATTGTTACACAAAAAAAACAAGTATTAAGTACAAAAAAGACTGGTGTTACAAAAGAATAAACAATAACACTATAATTTCGTTAAATACAAGTTCAAACATGTATAGGAACTTACGAGGCATAACAGGGCTCGCGTATTTTCTGAATAAAAGGTTGTGCTTGCAACTAAATTACACGGATTTGGATCCTGAAAAGAACCCCAAACATAAGGAAAAAGCATGAAGTGCTTGCATGTGCTACCAATGTTTAAAAGGATATATGGTTAATTACAATATTATAAATAACTCGGTAACTCACCAGTCCAGGACAAACCATCAACCGCAAACTATTGAACAAATTTGCCATTTCTCCCAACGACATTGGTCTCACACCTCTAACCTGTTTCATTATATAGATAATAAATTATATATATATTTTTATAATGATGAAAAAACAAAGCATATAGACTAAACAACATTAAGTGAATCTAAAGCACCATTGACACATTAAATAAAGATATTTGGAAAAATGCACAAACCACTTCTTGAAGTTTCAAAGGAGGTCCAGGTAGCGATCTCCACTGTGGGAAAAATTCTTCAGCAGATACTTGAATAGGCTGAAGAAATTTGTTCAAGACTGCAGGAAGCCGAAGTCTATTACTGACCTGTGATTTGAGAATGCAGATAATTAAATATCTTTACAACACAACCTTGCATATTAAAAAAAAAAACCATTACCACATACCAAATAAGTTCCAAACTTGTAGGAGAAGTCAAGAACAGCAACGTCCCTACTCGGGCGGAGATTTGCCACTTCAAGTGGACATTGGACCTTCATAATTCCAAAAAAAGAAAAAATCAAGTCAATAAAATAATAAAAGTTAATATTAGGAAAAAAAGCGATTTGATGTATGACCTGTGCTCGTGGAGGTATAATTTCTGGTACTAAAGAGAGCTCCAACTTCAAATGGGAAGGAGCTAATATTACTGCTTTCACAGAATCAAGTGGAGCGGTATTCTTGTTTCCCAAGAAGAGTACCATACGGCCCTGGTGACCTCGCCATTCTGCTTTGATGCCAATCTGTCAAAATTGTTTAATAATATTTATTACCTTAATCCATTGTAGTGTAACAGAAAATATGATATCAAGTGGCATCATGAATCACCTGAACATAAGGATCTTCATATAGTACCCCACTATCTTTAAGGCATAAAGCTTGAAATCTTTCTGCAATATCTCCAATTGGCTGTGAAAAACATAAGACAAAATTTAAAATCACATTAATGATGTCAAGGACCAGTAAGTAGAGGTGGCTGGCGATTTCGACCACTTATGAATGTGCCTTGCCTCACATGGGTCAAAACATAGTCAAGTGGGTGAAACAAACTAAAAGTCGCCTGAAATCTATTTATAATGCATACAAATCTCCTAATGATTTTATTTAAGACTTAGATTATGATGGCAATGATATTGTTTTTGTAATCATAATTAAGGCATGAATTAATTCTAGAATTGTAAAAAAATAAAAAAATAAAAAAAGAGTGTTTAGGATCCACCCAGCCCGGCCCATATTTACTCGTGCTACTAATGACAGAATTAACCCAGACCCATTTTGACGCGTTACCAACCCGTCCCAGTACCTTGACAGTAGATTCTTGGTCTCCAATAGGTGCAAGGGCTAAAGCCTCATTTGCGCCTAGTGTACCTTCATGAGAAGGAACACCATTAAGCTCTGATTGAGATGATACAGCAGGAGGACCTTCAATAGCCAGAGGGCTTAAAAGATCACCAAGGATGTCACCAGAAGAACCATGATCTTGAGCATGGGGCTGAGGATCAACAACACTCAGAGTCCCGTTGGACTGTGTTAATCGTTGGTCCACACCATTTTGATCCTGTAAATATACAAAATTATACACCAACGCCAAACACAAGATGAACTATTATATGTAATATATTCTCACCACGTTGCTCGTACTGGGGACCATAACCATGCCAAGCTGACTCACTTGTGGAGTTCCATTAGCAGGGCGCTGATCTGTCAACACTAGAGCATTAGATGTCTGCTGCTGTGCCCTTAACTTGATAGCACTTAGCTCTGCTGTATCAGCTTCAGTATCTTCAGCTTTCTTAATCAATGAGGACTGCAAGAAGAACATTAATGTTATAAAAAAATCACCACAAGCGACAATATTAAAGTTCTAAATTTATTAAACAATCACCTGGCGCTCTGGGAATTTAGGCATTTCAGCTAATATATCCATTAAAGCTTCACCTTTCCTACTCAATGCAAAATATTCAACTGCCCTTTGTTGTATTTCAGCATCAATGCAACTTTCATACCTAAATAGATGAGAATATGTGTTTAGAAAAATACTATGAATTCTTGAAAAGAACATGAAGTGGGTTTAAAACAATTGTCAACCGACTTGCTGTATACTGCCCAAATTTGATTCTGTAATTCTGGATCTGGTGGCTGTGAGTGCATCAGAATCTTTGCATATGTTGTAAGAAGAATAGGGATTGTAGGTGTCCTGAACATACAAGCAGGTTGTAAATGTTTATCTAATAATATAATGATATAATGATAAAGTAATAAAAGAGTAAGCATACTTACGAAACGGTAGGAAGTTTTTCATGTATGATGTTAAAAATTTCCTTTGGGCTGCAACCAGGTCGTCTGGCCAAGAGATGGCTGTATTCTCCAAGCAGATAAGCACTAACCTGTCCAGACAAGAAACCCCGTATTTAAAACATCAGAATATTAATATTAGCTAAATGGATACTTTCCTGTATGGTTTCAGCTGACTTGAAATACTTACCATCCAAATTTCTAAATTTTGTCAAAAAGAAATTAGTGTCAAATAGGGTTAACAACTTGTAGAATTAATATGAATTACATGTTTTTGATAAAATGATTTGCAATGTATCATGCATTAAACGTACACTCTGGGAAATTTTATGCCCGTTTGACATGCTAAATATAAAACATTATCCGAATTAACACAAGTAGAAACTGCCACCCCTAACCTTAGTATAATAGATGTACATTAAATGAGAGTTTACATACTTTCACCATTGTCTCATGTATGGCGGGCTTATCAAGATACTCCCTGGCTTTCAGTGCTGCATATGGCTGATGGAATATACAATTATATGATAAGAGCAAGTCCCACAACTAAAATAGAAGATATAAGAATAAGTCTGTATATCAAATCAAAGATATGAAGGTACCTGAAGGTCCTCGTTGTTTGTCACAAACTGCACAACACGGAACCAAATGTCATCACTGACAAAATCTCCTGCTTTGTCTATCAACTGAAGTATAACATCCACATACCTGAAAAAACATGAAGTGAAAAACAGATTATAGCTCTTTATAAATATAATACTTCCAAAAATAGTTCTATCAAATTCTAGCGTTATTGCTTTAAATGCGATTAATAAGATGTAATTGCAAACCATGATAAATCAGGGGCAAATTTCTCAGCAAGAATAGCAGCTTTCAGAGCCAACTCTTCACGCATAGCAAAATCTGCTGTGGCAAGATACTATGAACAGGCATGTCAGTGACTCAGTGTCATTATCCAGTAGATCAAAGTTCAATAATGTATGATCAAAATGAATGGAATATTTAAATTTTAGAAAATACTTATGGCTGATTATAGTTGTTTTATTAAGATGAAGAAAAAGATTTTTGGGTCTGATTTTGGCCAACATATTATTAAAAGTATGTTGGTGAAATTGATTTTATGAATCTGGGTTAAGAAAAACTTTAAGAATAAATAAAGATGTTGAAGAAGATGAGTGCATTCTCGTCATTTTAATTGGACGAGGGACTAAAAGTGTTACCAAATACTATAAAATAAGAATATTCAGTCTAATAAATGAAGTTTTAGGATAAATCCATAATTTCTACCAACCACAGAGATGAAACTTGTAATTTGCTCAAGAAAATTTAATATTTCAATTTTTCATATTCAACAAAAGAACTTATTATTAGTTTTCTTTTAACTTTTATAAATAGTTTCAGGAAAAAAGATAGTAGAAATGTAGATTATTTAGATGCATTTGTTTGAAACAGCAGGCCGTTTTGCCACCTCTGGATAACCCACCCCGTTCTAAAGTGACATGTTACGACCAGAATCGTTTTGAGTGGTTATCCAACCCAACCAACCTCTTTTGCCACCTCTACATAAAAATCTACGATGACAACATAAATAATTAAAATCTACGATGACAACATAAATAGAGCCTGAGAAGGATTATATCTTGCAGTTGTATACCTGCAGTAATTCTTCGACAATGTCTTTGGCATTCGAGACATCGCACATGCCATAAAGCAAATCTAAGGAACGTCTCCGGATACTGCATTACTAAAAGATTATTAACAAATGATAAACGTATAACATTAAAAAAAAATGATTCGTAATTAAAAGCAATCAAAACTCACCTGATGTCGGGATCTTTCAATGAGGTGATAATTTGTGCTTGATGTCTTTTAATTATCTCATGAACATCTGTAACCATCAACATTCTAGTCATATTCTCCTGCATAATCCATGTTCACCAACTATTGCCATCAGATACCAAACAAAAACATAAAAATAATCTACACTGCTTCATGGCTTACCAGACCCAAATACCGGATATTTGGCTCACGAACAGCTATAAACTTTCCAAGCAGTGCCACACATTGAGACATCATCTCCTTCTCAGAATCAAGATGCATAACCTGTCAACATTTTATTGAAGGAAATATCAAGCTTAACTCGATGAAAATATTACACATTAAATGATGGTTTTAGGGGATGAAACATGGAAACAGGAAACATGAACTTACAAGAGCAAGGGCTTCAAATAAAACAGCATGAGAAGCATTATTTTTATTAACATTTTTCACCACATCTGTTCCCATGAGTATTCGTTGTAGAACCTAAACATTAGAAATAAGCTCAGTTAGTTTATAAATATTATTTTAACCAAAACCTGTCAACCTGACCTAGAGATAGATAATCCTACTACAATATACCTCAAATAACGCTCTTCTAATGCTTGGATCTTCAACAGTTGGGAAATATTGAAGTGCCCTCATTGTTTTCACCTGCAGAAACCAAATTTGCATTAAAGATAATAATAACAAAATGTTACATATATCATTTGTGGTAAGGGAGGCACAAACCTGAAGCCATGGAGAAGGAATACCATAATATGTGTATTCTTGAGGAACATCTTGATTTCTAGCAAGCCTTTCCAAAACTTTAACACATTTTGGAAGACAACTCCAATATGCTTCATGGTTGTTGGCTACTAAAGCAACAAAAAGACTCATTGAAGATGTTAAAACACCAAGATCACGTTCATCTAAAAGTTGCGCCATTCGATCTGACCTAAAAGTTTAAACCACAAATATACAATCAGAGGGAAAGCTAAAAATACGTTGGGAAACAGTAGCGACAGCAAGATAGAGGGTGCAGGCGATGGTCAGACCGAAACAAGTCATTTTAATGTCTTAAAACTGGGCGGGGTCGTGTTGAGTTTATGCATAATCACTTTTTTTTATTATAAATGATAATTTCTTAATTATCATTACAAAAACTATAGCATTACAGTGAATTAATAATAATCAAATTTCTTAAATAAAACGATATAGAAGGTTGTATGCTATCCAAATAGACTTTAGGTGATTTTTAACCATTCTGAGATGCATCAAAACCCACTCATAAAAAAACTAGTCAAATTTGCCACCTCTGAGAAACAGTAATCCTAGAAACAAGCAATACCAGCCATCAACATTCAAAATATCAGAATTTTTCCTGAAGAGCCGTAGTAGACATAATGCAGCCTTCTTTCTCACTAGTGGCCTGCAACTGCTTGAAATCTGAGGTAAACAGAGTAAGTATGGAATCTTAATTAATACACAATAAAAATTTTCACACGTAGTTTTAATCTTACAAGCAGCTTCTGAACATCAGGTGCTAGTGATTCAGCAAATTCTCTACCACCAATATTTCCAACCTGTAAGAAATGATCTTCTTTAAGCTAATAAGCTAACAACGAATAATATATTTTCAAGCATTTAAATCATACATTCATAAAAATAAAATATTAAGGTTTCAATAGCTTCGTACCAGTGTCAACGCTAGGCACTGAAAAGTTTCATTGCGGCCAATAATATCATTGCGTACTGCATTTATTGCTAATCTTAAGAAATCATGATTCTCGTTGAGCAGGCATGATGTCACTATATACCCAACCTGCTTTTCAGGATATTTTGGAGCAGATATCAAGGAAACAGCTTCCATGTGACCAAAGTCAACATCATATCCTAACATATATATGTATAGCATCTTCCAAACATATTTCTTCTTTTCATATGGTGTCAAACCCTGTGAGAACAAGTGTAGAACAAGTAAATAAGAAGATTGGCCAAGGAGCCAAGGACAAGTCAGGCCAAGTCCTAACTACAAACGTCCTTTTGAACAAATCTATTATTACAGTTCCAAGCTTAAACCCTAATTGGAGTTTTAATTGAAAACATCCATCAGATGATTTTACGTATAGTATAGGGTTATATTTTCCATGTTTAGCTATATAAATCATACCAAGGGTTTCTATTAAAGAAATGCATATGTCATGTGTGATCTATGGATGGAGTGTTTGGCACATGAAAAGTGTTATATTCAACACGGTGTACAGACAGTTCTATATTCACTCAAGGATAGAACATAAAGGATAAATATCGCTGCATATTTGTAAAGAAATTGTAGGATGGATGTTTAATAACGTATAATGCTTTGGTTTGTCAAATAGGTAGATTATCCATCAGTAGCAGAAGATAACACAACAGGAAGTCAGGAACATAGCACAATAGGAAGGCATATACACCAAGCATAAACCAAGACTAAGGTAAGTCAGCCCCACAAGCACACCTAATTAATAAAAACTACTTCAATATTATTTGTACATAATATTTTAAATTGTTAACTTTTAAAGACTAGAATAAAAGACATCTTCATCATCTCATTGTCTAATTTGTTCAAATACTCAGACCCATTGCTCAATCAATGGTCAGATCTGTTCAACTGATGGTCAAAATTGTTCAATAAGATGTGAAAAACTCAAACCCATTGCAATTGATGGTCGAATTTTAATTTGTTCAAATACTGGTCAAATGCATGACACATCACATCTAACCACATGCTGCATCACACATCATAGCACATCACATGCGCATCATGGAATCACATCGTATCAACTGCAACGATGTGCCATGCGATCACATCATCGCATTACATGCTCCTTATGTGCGTATTTGAAAACCAAGCTTGCCACATATTTATAATTATTTATTCTAGGTTTGAGCCTAGCTTAGATGGCTTTGAGTTAGTATATTTCATTCATCTACATTGTCAAGCTCTTAATTGTAATTTAATTTGTAAAGTTCCTCTACGCTAATGCAACTTGTGTTACTTTTGGCTACGATTGTATCTCCAATATCAACTTAATTCATGCAATAGTCAACTTTTAACATCCTCCTTTCTAACTCATGGTATTCTCATATGGCTACATCATTCACATATACATCTTAAAGTCCAGCAACCATTTAACTTATGTGTTTGCCGCTTTTAAGTGAAACTACATCAACTTAAGAGCATGAAATACCCAATTGCAAGTGGCAGACGGCAGGTTCATCCATCATGAATTTTCTAGCCTATCCGCCTCTTAATAATTGCTAAAATTGACTTCAGGGAGATATTCGCATTGACATTTAATTAATAATTGATCTCTCAAATTGTAGACTATTGAATTTAACTTTCCGTGATATGGTTTGAGATTATATATTGGTTTTCAAGCTAATATATATATTACTACTGTGAAGAACCATAATCGATACATAAAGATTTTGTAAATAAGACTTAAGAGCAAAAAGCGTAAAAGCTTGAAAAAAAGAGAACTTTGCAAATTGCAATTAACATAAAAATATACTAAAGTAACCGATGTCTTTTCCATGTGATGGGAGCATGATAAACCTTCTTATCAATCTATCACTTTTCCAGTAACAGTCCCAGCTTCAAAGGATTCAAATGGCATACGCACACCCTCTAGGGAACTCTTGTGGAGACAAGCTAATGGCATAGTGGCGTACCCCATTCCCACCTCCACCCGGCCCGCCTTTTCTTGAACATTCTTGTTAATCCTGTTTCTGTATTTCGTTCAACCATGACTACATTGCAGCACTAATCCCTCTCCTAGTCTTGTCTACAATTTTGACAGCTATGTAGGTTCAATATTTCCTAATGGAATAATAAAATTAAGCACCTTGGGCTTAATTTTACGCCACAACTCATATCACATGGTAATTCAGCTCACCAGCGTAGCAACCCTCACAACTCCACAAAATCCGCACAACTTACAAACCCCAACTAAACCTAACCTGAAACTTCAACTCACTCAAAAATTTGACCTAATAACTCAAAAACGCACACAACAAAAATTGCACTTAATTCACAACATAGAGAAAGTACACAACATCCAACAAGCCAAAACCCCAACTAACCTTCTCATTTTTGAATCGAGTACGGATATTCCCAAGCTCCTTATCAACACGAAGTCGCTCCTGCTCTTTGTTCCGGCAATTACGCACATCGGAGATGAAGACCGACAGTCCTCTCATACCTGACAACGCCATCTCCTCTCTCCTCCGATCAGTTCACACAAAAGAGGCGTTTCAAACTCCAGATCCTCTGCGGTCGTTTCTAAACCCTAATTCAACATCAACGGCTCCGGCAGCCGTCTTCCGGCGGTCAATTTCAGCCGGAGGTGGTGATCGGAGTGCAATTGAAGGTGCGATCTAGAGAGAGAAAGTGGTGGACTAAGGGGAGTTTTTGGAATAGCCGTCGGCGAGTGAGAATGAGATTGAGAAGGTGACTTTTTTTTGTTTTGGTTTTTTTAGTGGAAAATAATAATAATAATAATAATATGAAGTTGAAGTTTTGTTGAATGAGATTTTGAGCGTCATTATTATTGCATCTGGTCATACAGCATTCCAGCTGTGTGATGTCCTCTTCTCTTTATCGTCATTATTAGCTTTTTACAGATTTGGTTAAATAGTAAAACACCCATCAATGAAAACGGATTAAAATGATATACTCGTAGCTTATGACATGTAAATATAAATAGGTTATATGTTTAAATCTGAGCAAAATTTTTAGAGTTTGATTTTCTACTAAAAGGGTTGGAAGTGCTGTCCCAGCTAGAAAACAGAGAGGTGGGCTCGATTAAGATAACGCATATATTTCGAAACAAAGTTACACATTTACTGTTCAATAAAAATAAAAAATTAAAACACCAAAGATAGCGAAAATAGTACTATGAGGGCAATTTACGAGTCAAGCTAGAACATGCTCAAGCCGGGTTAGAATACTAGCCTGCTTAGCTTGAATTTTAAATGAGCTGGAAGTTTGAAATTGATCTTAGCTTAGTTTTAAACGAACCATATCGAATTGACTTGATTTTAGCTTGGGTTGGTGCAGTTAGACGTTGAGAATTAAAAAAATATATTGATGTGAATTATATCAAATAGTGATGGTAAGTTAACTTAAAAAAAGATATGACTTTGGTTAAAATGGTAAAAGTTAAAGATAATTTAATTACGTGACCAAATCATGACTCGAGTTTGACTTGTTTATAAACCAAATCAATTTCTATCAAAACTTCAAAGCATTCGTTATTTCTATGGTTCTAGAAAACCTCTAAAAGTAAAAAATATGAGTTATATTTACGGTTCTAGAAAAACACCTAAAAGTAAAACTATAAGCTTGTTGGTTTGAATTTTTAGAAATGTTTCCTCATGAACGAGGAACATGACCCACAATAGAATAATAATGGAATCAAGCCGATGGTGGGTGCCAAAAACAGTTTTCTATATGTTTTATTTTGAAAAGCAATTGACAATTTGACATTTTCTTTCTTTTACAATTAAGATTAAAAATAACATGTCTTGTAACACGTTTGCTTATTTCATTTTCAAAATTATTATGTAGTTTAAAAGGTAATATTGTAATATGTGAACTAATAAAAAATGATTTGTGTTTTAAAATAAAATGTTAACTTTATAACATTTCCCTAATCTAATAAAATGTTAAATAGAAATGACATGTTACAACACCACATTGATTCTAATCAAAAAAAATTTCGTTTATCTATTCTATTAAATAATTACATTAATTACTAATAATATTATTTAATTTTTTTATGTTAAAAATAGTTTTATAATAAGTTGATAATTAAATCTTTTATTAATGTTTTACTAAAGAAACAAATTTTTACAAAAAGTATTTTTTCTAAAACATCAAGCATTTTTTATAAAAAATTCGAAGTACTTAAAAATTGGTTTTCTTAAAAAGTAAAATTTTATAAACCAAAAATAATTAAAATTGAAAGTTATAGTAATGAAATTTTTAAAAATAACACGTTTTAAATGGTTTGTTTCAAAACAAATTTAATTTATATTTTAAAAATACAAAAAGTTTAAAATATTGATATCATTATTTTATATTTATAGTCCTTATTAATACTTAATTTCAATCATATCATATTTTAGAATAATGTTTTATAATTAAAAAAATTTATTTTATTTAATATTTTATTTATTAAACCAGGATTTACTAAACTATTAATTTATGTACTTGTATGTTTAGTAAATAATCTTGAAGTTATATAGTTATTTAATTTGTGTTTCATATCAACTGTTTTGAAGGTATATTTTTTATAATGCCATTTTTTAAAAAAAAGTATATTATATTTTATGATATATATCATAAATTGTGAGAACAAATAATGATATAATTTTTTTGTAATTAGTGCAAACCATAATGGTTTAGTTAGTGTGTGTTTTAATTTATCAAGTGAAAATACTCTTACTTCCTTATGCTATCTTTAAAATTAATCCAATTGCTTTGATCATGAATCCCGACACGATACTTCATCAAGCCCGAGTGCACAAATCGGTTTGGACTCACAGACTAATATGTTCTAACCAGGTCGAATTCAATTAACATGGTCAAAAAATGGTTCTTGGGAAAAACCAATTTGATTAGGAACCAGTCTTATGAAGGCTACAACCTGAGTGATGAAACTGATGTGGGTCGATTTGGGGCCCAAAACCGTTGTTTAGGGTGTTAGCCTTTTGTCATTTGACAGTCTCAATAACGTGTTTCTACTTGAACTACTAGTTATTTTCTAACATGTTGAGAGTTGTATCAAGACATGGGATTACTTTTGGGGTTTTGAGCAAGAGTTAACCATGAATGAAGAAAAGTCCCTTGAGGTAAATTATGGCCTCTCACTAACGAACCGTCTCTCTTGATGTTTCTAACATGATGAGAGTATTTAATTTTCTTGTAATGAGTTAGGTGCACATAAAGTACTTGATTTATAGTACTGGTATGTTGAAATTATTGTTGCATTTGTTAACATACATATATAGCGTAACATGTCTAATATAATGGTAAAAGTGTAAACTTGGTGGAAATGTGAATGTTAGTACATTTGCATTGTTGTTGCCCTCAGAACCTGTAAAAAGGAAACTTTGAGATATAGGCTTAAAATGTTGTCATGATAGGAGTTGAGTACATACACCATGAGCTTAAGGTGGATCTAGAGTAGATTTATCACGAGCTTACATGTACTCTTTGTTTTTTATGTTGTATCACACATGGTATATAATATGATCGACATACCATCGGTTTAAGGTGGTACTATGTTAGCCTCTGTTGATTTTATTTAAAATGAGTTTTAATTAATACGAAATGAATTCGATGTTTGGAATTCTTGTACTTGCTTAGAAGAGGTGAGCGTCTTGAAAACGGCCGAGTTATGGACACTCTTAAGACACCTTCAAAAATATTTTAACTATAACGGGAACTTGTTCATTCACACAACTATTTGAATCAATATCAATTTTTTTTAAAAAAAAAGGTGTACTGTTTTCTATCAGTCTATCACCTCACACACAAAGATCATGTACGAACATGAAATATATCTATTGTTGATCCTTCCATTAGGATGGTGTATGTTGTGCCGAGTAGCTCCATCTATGGAAAATTGGAGGCGAAGATAACTTCCTTGTTATGAATATAGAGTTAGTTAATGTGTTTGATTAGTTATAATTAGTTAGTTAGGCGGTTAATTAGTATGTTGTATTTAGCGTACCATAATTTCATAGTTCAATACATTTTCCATCTCTCCATTCTTTCACCAGATTAATTTAGCTTAGATTTTGTCTATACCAAAGTTACACTTTAGTAAAAGAAAAGCGAATAGTTCGTTTTGTGCTCAAGCCTATGCCAAGTTTACACTTGTAGCTTGGAGATTTCAGGTTAAGGCTCCCAATGTGTTAATTTTTTTTTAATTCTAACATGGCAAATATTCTACCCAAACCCCTAAGGGTCTGTTTGGTATAAGGTAATGGAATGAACGAATGAATGGAATGAATGAGTGAATGGAATAGATGAGGAAATGAAATGAATCATTACATTTCATTGTTTTATTTGGTTACCCTAATGAATGAATCATTACTTTGTGTTGTTTGTTAAATATAAGAAAACGAAAGAATGAAATATAAAAGTAGTTATGGTGGTGATGGCGGGTGGTGGTGGCGGCCTACGGTGGCGGGCGCGGTGGTTTCCGGAGATGGTGGTTTCTGGCGGCGGTGGTGGCCAGCGATGGTGGTGGCCGGTGGTGGTTTCCAGGGATGGTGGTTTCGGCGGCGGTGGTGGCCAGCGATGGTGGTGGCCGGTGGTGGTTTCCGGAGGCGGTGGTGGCAGGTGGCGGTGGCCGGCGATGGTGGTGGCCGATGGTGGTTTCAGGCGGCGGTGGTGGCCGGTGGTGGTTTCCGGTGGCCGACGGTGGTTTCCGGCGGCCGTGGTGGCTAGTGATGGTGGTGACCAGTGGTAGTTTCCGGCAATGGTAGTGGCAGGTGGTGGTTTTCGGCGGCGGTGGTGGCCGGCGGTGGTGATGGTCGATGGTGGTTTCAGGCGGCGGTGGTGGCAGGTGATGGTGGTGGCCGTGGTGATGGTGGTGGCCGGCCGATGGTGGTGGTTTCCGACAACGGTATTTTCCGGCAATGATGGTAGCCGGTGGTGGTTTCTGGCGGCAATGATGGTGGCCGGCGGCGGTTAGTGGCGGTGGTGGCCGGTGGTTGGCGTTGGCGGCGGTGGTGGTCGATTGCGGTGGGTGAGTGGGTGGCGTTGTTGACTAATGATGAAAAAGAGATGGAATGAAAAAAAAAAAGTGGGGATGGTGGAATGAATTTGAGGGAATGAAATCAACTATATAATGGTTCATTCCATTACCTTTACCAACCAAACATGTTTTTATTCATTCACCCGTATTGGTTCATTCCATTCCGTCCATCATTCCTGCGTACCAAACGCTACCTAATGGCTTTTGCTAGAAGCTGCCACTTGAGTATACATTCAATCATTCACTTAGGGAACCTTTCAATAATAGTAACCATACATCTTAAATTTAACAATATAAGAAAAATAAAAATAAAAAACTTATAGACGAGACATTCGGATCAAGAGATAGCAAGCCAACAAGATAAACAAATAATAAATTATAGCACAATGTCTAGACAAAATCTCTAAAACAAATTAATACAACACACTCGGACTCAATCCTTTGCAGGAAAAGAGATGGATGAACTGTGAAAAGTGGGTAATAAACCGAATTATAACATACTCGGGTCATACACAGGCAGAGTTTCTACTAGACGTTAGAAGTATTAGCAACTACTTTTGACATGAAAAAACAAATATAATGTCGTCTATATATGAGGGATCGATCGTTCCAAACAGATATTCATTAACGTCTTTGAAAAAGAACAAAAACAACAGCTACAGCTGCAGCTGAAGCTCACACCATCAGATGACACTTTTAGACTTCCTATTACAGAAGAACCAGAATCCTTACATTCTCAATTTGCAGATGGTTTTGCAATTGCTTGCTTGATGGCTTCAGCATATGTCCTGTGTTGGTATGTAAGTGTGGATTCCAGCAAGTCCCAAAGTGATGTCTTTGGATTCCATCCTGTCATTCATGCCAAATAACTTTTAAAACATGTGTACCAAGTACAATTATTGCAGTATGCCCACATTCCAGATGGGTAAAAAAATATGCATATGGGTCCATTTGGGTCAACTCAAACAGGACAGTTTGGCTCTACTCGAATTATACAACAGGTCAAAACGGTTCACTCTTATTAAACTTGCTAACTTAAAACAGTTCCAAATGGGTGAGCACCACCGAGTCCCACAACCGTTGTCCGTCGCCATCACTTACTCGTCAATGCCACTATCTCCACCACCACCACCACCGGGTCAAATGCACAAAGGGTTCCTAGTTCAACTATGTGTGGGTATGTTTTTCTGTTTAGTTGGTTTTCAACCTTTCGTGTTTTAAGTTTAGCATACTATGATACATAAAGATAAACTTTTTTTAATTTCAAATCTCTATGCTGGAATTATCAGCCAATGCACAAAGGGTTCCTAGTTCAACTATGTGTGGGCATGTTTTTCTGTTTTGTTGGTTTTCAACCTTTCGCGTTTTAAGCTTAGCATACTATGATACATAATGATAAACTTTTTATAATTTCAAATCTCATACTGGAATTATCAGTTTGTATAAACAAGTGCAGTCTATGTACCGTCAATTGAGTGAGTGATGCAGTTTCTGGCTACCTACCTAATAAAACTTTATAGTCAAGATGATTTCAACATTTCTAAACTGGCCTCCCCTTTAAAAAAAATTCAATAAAGAAGCATTTTGTTAATTTGTATATAACCAAGTGTTAAATTGCCCAATCAAAATTGTCTATTAATCTTTCTGGTTTAAACATCAATGAGATTCCTTAGGCACACTATATATAAATTCTAGTGTATGCAGAGATTGGAAAAAGAGTGTACCTAATTGTTTGTTTATGATGGTCATGTCTGGAATTCTCTTATCACTGTCATCATAACCTTCGCCATAAAATTCTTTGGAGCTGACATCAATGGTGGGAGTCTCTATAGCATCTTCTCCACTCACTTTTGAATACACCTGGTCAAAGCAAGAGGATAAATATAATCAATGGAACAAAATTAACAAAAAGTTTGAATTCATTAATATCTTTCGAATTCTGCCCCTCAAATATGTGCTAGTTTAAGATAATATGAACATTTTCAGGGTAAAAGATTAAAAGACCTGAGTCATCATCTCAGCAAGTTGTCTGACTGTAACTTCATTATTAGGGTTGCCTACATTGAAGATCTGACCACTAGCTCTGGCTGGATTTTCCTGAGAAGTAGGTCAGATACGATGATTACCAACACTTGCGATACACCATTATTACCATATGTTAAAGAGAATAAAAAATTAAACATACAATCATCAGAAGAACAGCTTCGATAGCATCCTTGATGTAGATAAAGGTTCTTTGTGATTCTCCACCATCCACAAGCTTCAGAGGCTCCCGCCTTAGGAGGTTCTGCATGTAAAGAGAATCAAACATCATTAGTCAATAAATAATATTCCAGGAAATTAAAGTAAAATAAAAGTAATTGAAATTAAGGGAAAATATATACTAACATTGCTAAAGCATGCCAGAACCCTTGGAACACCTTCACTGGGACCATCAATCCCAGGAATGAAATCCATCCTAGGGCCAATCCAATTAAAAGGTCTTACAATGGTAAACTCAAGACCATTCTCTGCACCCTCAGCTGTTGTGAAGAAAACAAAAATGAATCAGCATCCCACAGTTGCAGTCATAAAGTTAACAGAGTGCAGCTTAAGTATGCTAACCGTAAATTAGCCTCTCTATCAACTGTTTAGCACAAGCATATGACCATCTCTGCTTCTCAACTGAGCCAAATATGCACGGAGAAGTATCTTCTTTGAGAATGTAGTAAGCAGGATCCTGTAGATTAAAGTATTCATGTATGTATTGATATGACAAATACAACAAAATGCGATTTCTGTAATCGAGAACTATAGATCTCATTTTAAACACCCCATCACATATATAGTGATATAGGATGACTGTCACCAAGATATCATACAATAAGTGTAGAGTGTGTTGCAAACTTGATTAAATTGGAATCCCAAACATATGCCACCCAACAGAATACTCTTATTCGTCCTTTGGTAAGTTAAAATTAGTGATTATAAGCAGGTTTGAAACAAAGGCCACCATGATTAACAAAAATAGATTAATAATGAATTTCACTTTTTCACAATACACAATGGAGATCAACAGTAAGATATTAAGTCGATAGAAAACACAGAAGCTGAAGAACAATAATATAAACAACATATATGATATCATCAACCAATATGTGACAATAGCACAATACAGTGTATCAAATGGACAACCAACTAAAGATCTAAAGCTAACCTGACGTAAGGGGCTATCTTTAGGAAGAAAACTACCGATTGTTTTCCCATACACCTCACACGTGGAAAAGTGAATGAGCCTCTTGTTGTTCTCTGAACAGTACTTAACCTATAATTGAAAGTGAAATAAATCAGCACGTAATTTTGCATCAACTACAGTAGGATTGCCTTTAATACTACACAGACGGTCAAACTCTAAAGTCACAGCAATGTAAACAATATACGATACACCAATACATACCACAGGAAGTGCATCGATGAAATTGCTGTAAATCGTGTCAAGAGGACGCGTATTGTAATCCGCCGGAGTGCAAATAGCCGCCAGATTTATAGTCTAAACACAAACAAAAAACAAATATGAGTCAATTCAGAAGAAAAAGCAACACTCCAAACCGATCTGCATTAATAGAAACAAGATCAGGCAACTCACTAAACTCTAACCATCATCAACTATCTTACATTTTAATCCAATAACAGAATGAAGTAACAACAACGAATTCTTCAGATAATATCAATAACACACTTAAGCACGTGATTAACTAATAACAGAACGAAGTAACAACAACGAATTCTCACATATCACACTCAAGCATGCGATTAACTAGTATAAAGTCGCTCTGAACAACAAAATTACAAACCGCATAGTATAAAACAACAAATCTAGACAAAATACTGAACGAATTACCAGATCGGAGCACTTGATGAGTCCTTCGAGGCGCGAATCGTTCTTGATATTAAGGCGATGGAACTGAATGCGTCCGGCCCAAGGGAGGGAGTCCGGTTCGAGCAAGTGCTTGATCTTATCATTATACACATCAACCGCCAGCACGGTGTGCGGCGTCTCGGCCATCAACTTCTCGCACAAATGCGAGCCTATGAATCCTCCGGCGCCGATCATGCATATGGTCATCGGCTTTATCACATTTCCGTCCAGATCTACTCTCGCCATCGTCAATATCGCCTCTCACGTTCACTCTGTGTGTTTGTGTGTGTGTAGAGGTTGTCCGTTTTCACCTCGGGATTTGATGCGGTGTCGACGGGAGAATTTGGGCGATGGAGGAAGGTATTTAATGCAGAAGATGGGAAAGATGAAGAGGTTCACAGTTCACAGCGTTGGTGGGCCCACTACGATTAGCATTAGCTGTGTGAAGCGGATGTTTCCCGTGTTTGTGTGAACAAAGGTAGATATTCGGGTTCAAATCTTATTCTTAGCAATAAAAGAATTGTGTCTAAGGTTATTTTAATTACAGGTTATTTTTTGAAACGGGTAGAGGTTGCTGTCTTGGTTGGAAAACAGATAAGCGGATCCAATCAAAATTACATATGTTTTATAAAATGATAGATAAATTTCAAATGAAAATAAAAAAAATTATAAAAATCAATAAACTAAATGCTCACATTTAATGTATCTTATTTATTTGATTTTCTTATATATGATCCCATGAGAGTATAATCTTGTTTTTTTTTATTTAAAAAATATAAATTATTAATCTTAATACTTCATAAACAAAGATTTAATTTATTGATTTCATTAATTTTTTTGGTTTTAATTTGAAACCAACACACGAAACAATCTAGCGAAAGAAAATAAATAAATATTAAAGTGGATGTTTGATTTGATTCCCTACGGGCGCGAATAGGGTTGTTAGTGTGGTGCTTGTGATCGGACGATGGGTGTGTAGTGACGGTGGTGTACCGTGGATGCTACGGTAGTGGATCGTAGCTCGTGGGTGCTGTCGGTTATGGTGCCTTTTATGTTATTGTATTTTATTATTATTATTATTATTATTTTTGACAGCTATCGTGTATATTCTGGTTGGATGATATTTCATTTTTTTTTTGTCAAGTAGATATGTGTGCTACACATGCCTTTCTATAAGAAAATAAAAATAAAAGAAAATAGGTGTTACACATCCAAAATAATCATTTTTTTAAACTAGTCACAAACTGGATACGAGCTAATTAAATGTAAGCTACAAAATCTTAAGAAATTAATATAGCTAGTACTAACTCTCTCGTATTGCAGCAGAGGATGTAAAACCGTGTCAAATATTATCAATGACACACCACCGTCAGTGACCACTTACCACTAACACTGAAAAATCTTGAATTAAAAAAAAATAAAAAACGAAAAAAATAAACCAAACGAAAATTAGACGTAAAAACATTGAACCATGTGGACGAAATGTAAAGCATATAAAACAATAAGTAAGTCAAGCTGAGATCTGTGTGTTACAACGAGCCTAAAAAGAAAGATAAGCTTAAACCACACACGCATGTTGCAGTGTATTAACTCGTAAAATTTAGACCAAAAAGTCAAATGAAAATTTTATAAAATATGAAAAATGCAGGGGATAAAGTCAAATTGTAAAAGACATAAAAATATTGGATAAAAATAAATAAAATTAAAATTAAAAGAAAAATAAAAACAAATATAACGCATTAAAACACATGTTACAATTCACGGCGCATTCTAATATTGTAAATTAATATGTAGTAAATTTTATTTATCACAAAATTAACTATTTACTTACAATCTAGCATGCTCCTCGCGTACCTCATATATAGATATTTCTATCCGCAGGCGCTCACAAATCACTGATATAATTTAAACCTAGTTTTGACTAAATTCATGAAAATAGTAACAATAGCACGTCGATATAAAATCAGCAAAAAGAGATAAGTTTATCACAATTATACATATTGGAATGAGAATAAACTGAATATAGAAATTACTGAAAATACCAAGTAGAGAAGAATAAGAAGAAAGTGGTTCACGTGGAGTGTCATGCCCAATTATTAAGTGCACATGCTTGCTAGACATTTTATATTCCAAATTTCTCATATAAAATTTAGTAAATAGCAATAAAAAAACTAAGAAATCGACCTTGCATACAAATTAATTAACAATATTAATTATCTTTTAGTTTTGTTTTTATGCTTGTATTTTTTTTTCAAAATGACAATATAGCTGTAATAGCCAAATCAAAATGGCCTCCCCGTACCACGATCGACCCCCGTGATCCCCTAGCCTTCCTATTCTAAAACAAAATGTGAATAGTAATACTAGTAACTATTGGTCGATTCGAGGACATTGAGATTAGAAATATCATCACTTAGATGCTTTATCAAGTTAACTTGAAAATTTGATAGTTACATAAGATTAGAAAGGTAAAGTAAACTTAATTACTTTTAGAAGGATAAAAAAGATTGCATGATTTTAATAGATATATAATAAATTTAAGTACTATTTTTTGAAGTTTTTATATAGATTTTACAAGATATTTTACCCTATAAGGGCAAACTAGAAATACGAAGTCTCAAACATCCTTTCGAGTTAAAGAGGTTGTAAGATAAACAGAATGTGATTTAGGCAAACAATATTTTAACTAGATAATCACGTGTGGGATGCAATAAACGTATTCAAATGTTGGAAGCAATATGTGATTGTTTATAATTTTTTTTAATGGTAAAATTTAATTAAGAAAATAAGCTAGCAAGGAACTAAAAAACCATATAAAAATATAAGACGGAAAAACACGGAATAATAAAAGACAAGGGCAAAATGACTAATTAACCACCAAAGGACTTGAGAGAACCCACTCCTTGCTCCTGTTCTCATTTTGTTTTTGACCCATAGATGACTTAGGAATTAATGTAAAATCTTCTATTAACAGATGAGGAGGGGCCGGTTTTTATTAAGAATTACTTCGTTTCTCTCTTTCCAATTGCACGAGCAGGAGATCAAAATTGCGGCATGAATTAGCTTCCATTTTATCTCATAGCCAGGCTTGTTTTTGTGTAAGCCAATCAAATCTCTAAATGTGAAAACGAATATGAAAGAGATCTTGCGCCACTGACTAACTTGTGCCCAAACAAATTTTACGATGGGGCGTAAGATGAAAAGGTGGTCAACCGTGTCATCATAGCCTTCACAAAGCTTCCATGAAGGATTTCCCACCTCAACATTCCTACATATTATAGAATTTACATACAACACTTAAATCAACCATAAGTGATGAGAAAATACTAAAGTGAAAAAATACATAGTTTATGTCAAGTTTTGAACACCTTTGAAAACTAAGCCTAAAAGAAGGGTGAATAGTGGTGCTTTAGGCAGTTAATTAGATGTCGCTAGGTGGCCTGGCCACATTATGCGAAAACGAGGTACTATGATGATAGTGATAAATGACCAGCTTTAGGATTTATTGAGAGTGGTCCATGTAAGATATTTTTTATTTTATTTTTGTGTTTGTGATGTTATTCATCAAGAAAGATAGCTATTCTCATACTTAATTCGATCACAATTTGAGAAATTGTTCAAACCAAGACTGTTTAAGCGTGAAACAATGAACCAATAACTGTTCGAACCAAGGCATTCAGTTTCATTCTTGTGTATTTCAATTTGTGCTAGTCATGCCTACAATTATGGTAGTTGCCATTTTAACTCGTTAGTTAATACAAATAGAACTAGTTAAAAGGAATAGTTTATTATTGTCAGTCTGAACACATGATAAAATAGAATGATTGATAAACTAAGTGTGTGTTTGTTTTGCATAATTAAATTGAATTCAATAGAGTTGGAAATTTGAATTATATTTCTTAACTAGTTTTAAAAGACTCGTGTATTACAAGGGTTAGATCACTTAAGTAAACATAAATATAAATTTGTACATATTTTGAATTACTTAAAATAACTTATTATGTATAACAGTTTCAAAATATATAATATATTATGATATCTTTCCATTTGTAAATGAGAAAAAAATAGAAAACATTGAATTATTTTTTTGAAATGATGATCATAAAAGAGTGAATAAATTACTCTTTTAATTACTATTACTAATAATTAACATAAAAAAGTAAAAGTATTTGGGCGAAAAAACAAAACTTTTGATAGTATAAAATTATGACACGTGTACATTGAGTTACTCTTTTGTTAGAGTAGTGGGATAGGATGTGTTGGTCCATAAAATTTATTACAATTGAAATCTAAATTTGACTCTTAATTTGTTTAATTGAGAAGTTTACGGTAACTAGAACTTAAATTAATTAATTCAAATACCTTTAACCAAAGAGATGTCAACATTCCTTTGTTTGATTGAAAATTTATTGTAACTAGAAGTTAAACTAATTAATTCAATTTCCTTGAACCAAAGACATTTCAACATTCCTTTCAAATTGTAAAAAAAAAAACTAAATCAAAGGAATCGAACTCTCCATCTACCAAACTCAACCTGATAATTATTTTATGAAAATCCCTAATTTTAGATTTCATTATTGCCTTTAAATACAAATTCCTAAAACACCGTATTGCTCTTTTTGCATTTCTCATTTCTTAAAGAATGTACATGGGTTTACTATAACTTTTTAACGGTTTAGTTTCAACGGACTAAAACCATCAACTTCTATATTAACTTGTAATCGAATTGTAAACACTATAAATATAAATACTTAAATATAAATATAACTGGTTAAATAAGTTTAAAAGTATTCTTGAACAAAAGAAATGATTAAGCTGGAAATGTTTACCATGCAACATGCTTTATGCGCATTTTAACTAATAAATAAATTATGTGTTGTATTTAACTGCAAAGTTCACAAGTTCTTTTATACAAAATAATCCATATTACACCACCACTGAAGTGACTTATCACCTGAGTCATTTGATATTTTTTGATAAATTAGATTTTTCTATTTTCTTAATTAAAAAAAAAAAACTATAAGATAATGCAAGAATTTCAAACATAAAAGTATAATGCAATGGCACCGACAGCAACAGTGAGGCCAAATGAAACCCACATGAAAGGTTAGACCACAAGGTCGTCAGCATTCAGCAATGTCGCGTGAGCGCGTGTGTATCACCGACAAAATATATTGCTGTCTTGCTAGAGCATAGTTTTAATTTTTTGTTTTTACTTTTGTTGTTTCTAAGAAACCTCACTCATACTTTATATATGTAATCATAATCATGAGATTATTAAAACCGATTGATTTTAGTTAGCTCAGTCTTGATAATCGGTTATGGACTATTTATCAGCTTAGTTCTGTTTGTTTAATTAATATGTGTGACGGGTTTAGAAGTTTTTAAAATACGTGGATTTTTTGAAAAATCATGGTCGTAATACTGTTTATGGTGGGATTAACGTAATTAACATCTAGTTATGTATTTGCAAATTCTATCACATCACCATATCTTAGGGGGATGGAGTGGAGATGGGGAGAAGTAGACGTAATTCAAGGACAAACCAGGTCCGTTGAGCTACATCGCCGTGAATATTCACCGGTGGACACACCTTACAAATTGAAAACTAATTGGGGAAATGGGGAAAATCTAGGATGACATCATGTTAAACAGAAGAAGTTGAGGAAAATAAGAAAAACTTATGTGTCACACGGGAAAACATAGGAAAATGAGACGGTTATCAGTGTTTTTATTAGTGCTATAGGCTTGTGAATTGAACAATTGCAAAGAAACAGGTTATTGATGATGAAAGTTTTATAATTGTAATGCAGTAATGGTACCAAATACCACTTATATGATAGAGTTGTGCTACAGTGACGAGATCATTTTGGTTTTAAGAATTACAAGGGCACTGCACTACATCAATGAGACTACTAAACTATTGTTGATGGCTTTAAAACTGTTTGGTTTAGTTATCAGTGATGCTGACACTCCAAAACCGTTACCAAATCATAATTTTGGTTAATCGGCTATGGCTTTATCGACACATGCGTAATTGTTTGGTTCAATTGGTTTTATCGGTTTAAGTCTTTTAATTCAATTACTTTTAGGTTCATTTGGTTATTTGTTTGCAGTTTTAACACCATAAGGTGTAAGCCAACCAAGTATCTTTCTAAAAGGAATTTAATGCATACGAGACATAATTTAAAGAGATAAACGTGAATTTGATTCCACCTCGTATTTACCTTTCTTTTTTTATCAAATCTTTCTTGTAGTATTGAGGGGTGTGTTGTACTATTGTTGCAGCTTGTGGGGTGTCAGATGTGGCATAATCAACATTAGGGGGGACACCCAGGTAAACAAAAGCGACTAAATTGCAACTTCCCAACCATGTTAGGGTGACGACAACACAAGAAAACCTACCCCCCCAACGTCGGTGTAATTTTGAACGGTTGATTAAGGGTAAAAAATATCTCTAAACCCGAATTTGTCTTTTAGAAATTACTTTAACTATTTACACTTTCACACAACAATTGACCCTTTCTATTTGTTTTCACTCTACAGGATATTGAAAATTGCAAGGTAGATCATTCATCATTGGGATTGGGCAATATGAGATATTTTTCAGTCTGAATTGATATATTTTATTTTTATTATATTTTATTATTATAGACTGTTGTGAAAAATATTAATTAATATTTATCTTATCTTTATATATTATTTTTATTTAATATATAATTGTTTTAGATTAGTAGATATTACTTGTATCAAAAAATTATTATTAGTGTAAAAAGGAATATAACATAAGTCGAAAGATGAAAGAAGTCGAAAGATGAAAGAGAGAGTGAGTGTAACGAGAAATTATGAGTATATAGTTTTTATGCAAGTTAGATCAATTGGTTGGAGCATTGTCTCAATAGATTGTGTGATAAGCTTAAGTTATCCGTCAAAGTAAAAAATTATTAGAGATTTTTTAGTTATTGCATCTATTTTAAGAACTAGAAGCTAAATACAATTAATAAATTATATTGGTGTGTTAAACTTATTTTATTAAAAAGATGACTTTGTATAATTGTATTTACCTCTCTGGAAGAAAGTTCTCCAACAAGCTAGAGTCGAAGAAATTATTTAGAGGTTGAAACTACCATAAATTATTTTAATTAAATTAATTTCGGGAAATTAATAAATTAAGTGGTATAGGTTATAGAAATTCCTATATTGGCAAAGGCAAGAATTATTTTGAAGTGTAAATTAGGATATCTAACTACTTCAATTTTATTTATTCAAGTATTCAACTAAAACTAACATCCTTTAATTATTCTAGTCAGACTTTAGCTACTCAAATTGATCATCCAATTAGAATGAAATGAAAATTTTAATTCTCAATAATCTGTTGACATATGGTGCCCTTAAGCCTTAATCTCTAAATTGTTTTTCACTGATATAAAATAATAATAATTAGATACTAAAGAGCAATTCAAATAACTAACACCATGTCAAATAAAATATTATATTTATTTTTCTATAAATATATTTCTCCTATCTTATAGACTTATACACAAACACAATTGCACTCATCGGTTTCCTCTTTAAAAGAAAAAAAACAAGCGAAATGGCCATTGTTGAAGTCTCATATTTGCGATCAAATCTTCTTTTTGTGTTGATATCAGTCATTTTAGCGTTATCGAGTCTAAAAGGAAATTGTCAACCGTTAGTTCCGGCACTATTCGTATTCGGAGACTCTGTCGTTGACGTTGGAAATAACAACCATCTCGAAACCCTCGTCAAGTCTAACTTCCCTCCTTACGGTAGAGACTTCGTCAATCATCATGCCACTGGTCGTTTTTGTAACGGAAAACTAGCCTCTGACTTCACAGGTAACCATTGTATATATCCTCTTTTGCATGTCATGTGTTACATGTGATATGGTTACTATGACCATCAGTTATAACCATTATTGTAAATTTGTAACCATTATTTTTGATGCAGCTGAGAATCTTGGATTCAATTCATTCCCTCCAGCCATACTAAGCAAAGATGCCAATGGCAAGAACCTCCTGCTTGGAGCCAACTTCGCGTCGGGTGGTTCTGGATATTACGAGACCACTGCCAAGCTATATGTACGCCCGAACATCTCTTTCTATACTACAATCATAATGACGCGTTAATCATTATGCAACAGACTTATACAAAGGTCTAACAATGGCAAAACTATTGAGAAATGAATGTAGAATACAATTCCATTGAGCAAGCAACTTGGGTACTACAAGGAATACCAAAAGAAGCTAGTAGCAACCGCAGGGCGGTCGAATGCAACATCAATAATCGCAGGTTCGATACACCTGGTTAGCTCGGGAAGCAGTGACTTTGTGCAGAATTATTATGTCAATCCACTGCTCTACAAAGTCTACACACCTCACCAGTTCTCAAACATCCTTATACAATCATATTCTCATTTCATACAGGTGAATATGGCTTTAACATCAAGTGTTCAATGTATAAAGATTCAATTTACACTTGCAAATTTGCCACAGGAATTATATGGGCTAGGAGCAAGGAAGATTGGGGTGACAACATTACCACCAATAGGTTGTTTACCTGCATCCATTACGCTATTCGGTGAAGATAGCAACGAGTGTGTTACCAAGATGAATTCGGCAGCCAAATACTTCAATGAATTGCTCAACGCTACGTCGCTGACTCTCAAGTCCAAACTCTCAGGACTTAATCTTGTTGTGTTGGATATCTACCATCCTCTTTTTGACCTCATTCAAAAGCCTACTGATTATGGTACATGACAGATATATAATATATGATTATGTGCGAGTCGCTGAAAGCCCACTGTTTTGTTGAGGTATTCTGCATATACTGATGAAACTTTTGATGCTATTATAGGGTTCTTTGAAGCAAGGAAGGCTTGTTGTGGTACAGGGTTGGTTGAGACGTCATACTTATGCAACAAGGAGTCACCGGGGACGTGCAAAAACGCTTCAGAATATGTGTTTTGGGATGGATTTCATCCGTCCGAAGCAGCAAACAAGATTTTAGCAGAGGACTTGCTCGTTGATGGCATTGCTCTTGTGTCGTGAACTCGTTAAAGCCATCGTTTTGTGATGTGCTTCCTCTTTGATATCTTAGAGTCCATATTGTAATGTGCTATATATTAAGGTGTAATTGTTGTATCTCCTTGCTTGTAAGTCTGATGTTCTTCTGCATAATAATATGCCCATTTTAAACTCATTAATTGTTACCGGTAGTCTGTTACTATTTTTATAGTGCATATTTCTTAAAAAAAGGTTTTTTATGCTTGGGGTCAAGAGCCTCTCTATCCCTTTCTAAGTGAAATGAAAGCACTTTTTAATTGTTTGAATTAATTCCCGGAAAAACAACTTGTTCTCAAGTTGAAGACGTATCAATGGTCCATGGTACGTGGCTGCCACTCATAATTTCGATGGCGTGCGGTGCAACCCCACATAACGAGATGGTCGTAGCCATTGTGGCCGCCACTCACGTCGCCCTACTGCACCGTGGATCCGTGGTTCGTGGTTTAGCTTTAATTCGTTAAACCCTTTGAAAAGCAATCCTTGTGTGTTTGCCTCACGTGGATTTGGTAGGCCATTTTGCAATTGTGGGAATTTTGGTTGACAGATGGTGATTGTGATCGAGAGTGTTTCGGGATAAGGGTTGTTGTGGGTGTTGGATATGGCGACCGGGGGTTGTGATGTTGTGACGGGGGTGTCGGAGCCGATGGTGACGCCACCGGTTCGATGAAAGGCGTAGGTGTTGGTGCGGATGGTGATACTTGGTTGCATGTTAGTTTTCTAAGCAACACGATCTTGATCCTTGCAACATCCTCACACCCTTGTGACTATATGCAGTGAGTTTGGCGGCAATGGTAGCAAAGTAGGGGGCGATTTAATCGAATGAAACACCTTGACTATCGTTACCTCGGGTTTGTACCATGTTGATTTCCCGGCAATGGAACCAAATGATAGGAACTGAAATTTTGATTGATTCCTAAAACATGAACTATATATATATATATATATATATCATAATTCTACCTGCAATGGTTGGTTCACTCAACACCTGCCCAACCCATTTCACTACCTGCAATGGTCCAACATGACATCTCGACTAGTCCAAGCACCACCGAGACAATTTGTGAGATACCCAAACACGAATTGACTACTACTAGAAGGTCCACTCAAACCACAAAAAAATTAATGATTTCGTATTAGATGGCAGGATAAAATATGGAAAAACGGGAGAAGTTCATAGTGTTAGTGTGTGTGAAGAGGAGGGGGGGGGGGGGTTTTCTCCCACTCTTAAAAAATGTTATATACATGTGAAAATCTCGCATGCCCGCCGTAAAATTTTGCAATTGTGCCCCCATTGCCCCTTAATATCTAAACGTTAATTTTCAAATTTCTAAACTAAATATTATTCTTATGCACAATTAAGTTTTAAACTAATATTTGACATACAACAAGTTAAATTTTAAACCCATTTCCGATCACAACGCCACTCTTTCTGGCTGACGCTTTTGATAAGGGATTAGAGAATATGGACTAGGATTCAAAATTACAAGATAAAGAAACATGCCCCAGGAAAGATTGTTAAATATAAAGCCCTTTGTTGCAAGAGTTTATGTTTAAAAATTTGGAATTGACTTTCATGAAGTTTTTCACCCACTGCACGAATTGAAACTGTGAGTAAGGGTGTAAACGAACTAAGCAAGCTCGCAAGCTACTCAGGATCAGCTCGGAAAAAGCTCGAATCAAGCCAAGCATTCACGAGCTTGAGCCCGAGCTCACATTATGGCTCGTTTACTAAACAATCTCAAGCCCGAGCTTTAGATCGCGAGCCTAAACGAGCTTTTTTGTTTAAATAATTTTTTATTTACATATTAAATATATATAAATATATTTTACATATATCATATTATTATATATATTATTATGATAAAAGTAATTAAATAAGATATATTATGTTATATATAAAAAAGTATGATTATATATAAATATAAAAGTGTAAATTGTCATTTTCGTCCCTGAGGTTTTGTACATTTTGCCATTTTCATCCAAAAATAAAATTTTCTCCTCTGTGCCCCTAACATTTAAAAAACTTGCTATTTTCATCCATTTCCGTTAACCCCGTTAATTTACTTGTTAAGTAGCCATCACGTTCACATTATGTGAGGGGCATTTAGGTATTTTGCACCTCACCACGAAAAAAAACTTAAATAAACATTGTTCAATTTCCCCGAGCATTTAAACATTATTAGATTGCTTTTAATATTCAAAGCTGATGTCCGCTTAACGGGTAAAACAAACGGAGTTAACAGAAGTGGATGAAAATGGCAAAATTTTAAAATGTCAGGGACACAGAAGGGAAAAATAAAGTGTTTGGATGAAACGGCAAAAAACATCAAATCTCAGAGACGAAAATGGCAATTAACTCAATATGAAATAATTATAAAAAATAAAAATTTAATACTTGAACAATAAAAATTAAATTTCAAAGTTACTATAAGAAATTTTTAGAAATTGACGTTTTTTAAAATATTTTGATTGAGAACGAATTTTTTAAATTATTTTAGATTTAAAAAATTTTAAAACAAAAGTTCAAAGAAAATAATATCATTGTTTTTTTACTTATAGAATTTTCTCATACGTAATTTCAATCATATCATATTTCAAAATATCATTTTGTAATTAATAATTTTATTACTATTTATTTAATATTTTATTTATTCAACCCGTGTAATACACGCGGCACTAACCTAGTCTATACATACTAATAAAAAAAATTTCTAAGTGACACGTGTCACAATTATAGGCTTCTTAAATCTTAATTTCCCGCCTATCTCTCATAGTAACTAATTACCTTAATTACAAATAATATTATTTGATTTTTTTTCAAACCAAAAATATTTTATAAATAAATTACGAAAGAGATTTTTCTATAAATGTAATTTTAAGGAATTTTTTAAATAAGATATTTTTAAAAACATTAAAAAAATTAAATATAAAATAATTAATATAAATTTTTTATAAAATGAAAATAATTCAAATTTATTATAAGGAAATTTTAAAGATAATACTTTTATAAAACGATTTGTTTTAACACAAAATGTTTAAAAAATAACTTATTTGGAAAATAAAAATAAAAAAAATAAAAATAAAAGCTTAGAAAATAATATTATATTATATCGTTTTACAACTTGAAATTCTTACTCATTAGTAATTTCAATCATTTGTAATCTCAAAATAGTTTAATAATTTGTAAGTTTTGTTACTATCTATTTAATATTTTATTTATTCAACCCGTGTATACACGGGATACTAAACTAGTCATATATATACCTAAGCTTATGGGTTAATTCTCATCCCATCCCTATTCCCATCCCCATATTTAAACAAAACCATCAAAATATTCACTCAATTTCATCAAAATACTCCCTCCATCTTCATAATTGGAAAAAACAGTGGTTTTTTTTTTGGTAAATTATAGGTATGGGGATGAGAAATTATATGTAAATGGTAGAACCTTTCACGCTAATGAAAGATTAAGATCAAGCTTATGATCTAATAATTTTTGGGTTCCGAGTACGTTTTGGTTTCTGGTTATACCTGTTTTAGTTGTTATCAGCCAAGATCGAGATGATCTGGTTGTTCTTCATGATCGCAAGTTCGCAACTCAGATCACAAGGTTGAGGGCAGTCCATAAATGCTGCTGAAATATTGCTGCCCACTGCAGCTTATCGGCAGCTCTCGAACAGCCGCAACATAGGAAGAAATATGCAAAGCAGCTTATAGATATTCCAAATCAACACGACTTTGATCTGACCCGTTATATAAAAACTAATGAAGGGCCGTAGGAAGTATGTAAAGCAGCTTACAGATATTCATGCCACAAGGAAGTAAACTTGATAGTGCAATTTGTTTGTTTTTGTTTACCCTGACAGCTTATACCTGCAAATAACATACATAAAACTTTCAGCAAGAAAAGAGGTCAGTGTATATTTAATCTATACATGTCACCCATATCAAAAACAGACATAAAAAATCCGATGAAAATTTGTCCAAATCCAGCCAAAAATTGATATTTTCTTTCCTGTTTGGCCAGCCAAAGATTGCAGAAAGACGAGGTTACCCTTGCAGCTGTAAAAAGGCAAAATACCCGTGCTGAGGTGTCAAAATTTATTGGACAAAACATACACAAAATGATATTTGGGAAGTTTGAATTTGAGTTTTTTATACATGGGAGTTCGTAAAACTTAGTAGAGAATTAGAGATGAGTGACCAATGTGAACAAAATAGAAGCATATTTATGAACATTAATGATAATAGAATGTCATACTTTTACCTCAAATTTCCAATGGTCAACCAGTTGAAAAACTAGAGCATCTCCTTCAAGCAATTATGAGCAACTAGAGACTGTGTTATCACAACTGTTTCATGTTTTGGCATATGTGCATCACAGAATTTCTTGCGAAACCCATGTCACATGTAACACATAAAATTTACATATTGCTTAGATTATTATAAGTTTTAGGGATTAAGTATGTAGAGCCCACCACTATATATTTTTTAGAACATCTCCTAATCTACTCCTATTAACCATCTTGCATGGTTTGAACCCTCGATCTTTTGGATAGAGACAAGGCACCTTACCACCTGAATGTTCCATTTGGATCCACCCCTGTATTTAACCTCTTTTCAAAGTCAATTACTTTTCAAAACTACTTTATAGGCCCAACAATTAAATATCAAGTTTCGTTTATACAAAATCTGGCCCAAAACATGATGGAACATTGTAAAATACTAAAATGACAAAATTAAACAAGTTTTTTCTTTACAATGAATTGTTGCTTATTGGTAGTCGAATATGATGTAACATTTCTTCTAAAGGGAAATTAAGGGCACATTCGTATAATCAAAATTATATACATTTTCGGTGACCAATTAAGTAGATTTGTCATATCAATTGTCAAAACATCCCTACATGGTTTCATTAAATACACACATAAGTCCTTCGACGTTATTTTTGTATGCTTAAATCCATAGACTTTTAAATATTTAAAAAAGCCCCTATAATAAAGTTTAGGGACTTCTCACATAAGAAGATGACCCTTTTCATTAACTTTTAAAAATTCTATGGATTTTATCATGCAAAGGACTATTATGTTAATAATGAAGTGTAGAGGTTATTAGTTTTTTTGACAATATTTTTTCATAAAATAAAACTTACGAGCCAAAAGCCACCAGCAACATGTGATGTGAGCTAGGTTTAACAAAATTAGGTGATTCAAATTGTAGCCATGCTTGAACATCATTGGGTTCACCGATAGCCCACTCGATAGCTGATGGTTTGAAATTTGAATCAAGGGTTCGAGCTAATTCAGCTGATTTTGGGCCGAATGCATAATGATCTGCACAATAAATCAAATGCATAGTTAAGAACACGCTAGATAAATAGTTTTAATAAGCAATCTCACACACCCCCTAAACGAACGTACTAAATAACATTTACAGACTATGAACTAACCTTACTATTAAGATGGATGGAAGATCAAGATTCACCTGCTCAGAGAAAATTAACTAGCAACTGAGGCTTGATTACAGTAAGTGTTATTTTTAGAAGATCACGAGTGAATGATAAAATGGTTAAAGTAAAAGTCTAGTAAAAGCTATCCTCTGAAATACTAATGATATACATGCACAAAATTTTACTTCTCCAAACAAATCAGTTGAATATAGTAACAAAGTGAGTGCTTGACAAAAAATACCAAAAATTAGAGAGAGGGGCCTCACTGTCTTGACCATCTGCTTAAGATTCATGGCTTTTACTGTAATAATCTGTCTGCTTCCACGATGAAGAGCTGCTAAACTTTGAAGAATGTCCTGCCACTTTATTTTATAGTTTCTATGAGATGTGTGTTATGTCCTGCAGTGGCTTTATAAGTCGCGAGGGGTGAAAAAGCAATAAAGATGAAGTTTCACACCATCTTCAAACTATTTCCACCCAATATAGACCTTCCCGTAGAAAACAAAACCTATCTTATACTCAACGGGATGAATCAAACCCTAGCTTCCTCACACTACATGTGCTTATCTTATGTATCCCAATGTGTGCATCCTAATTGATACCTAAACAATAGAAAAAAAGTAATGTTGTAAGGGTCCTAGAGAATGAGGAATACCATAAGAGTCTGTTTCCTTTTGGAATTTGTGTTTAACAGTAAAGTCCCTTGATACCGCAATTTTTGAAGAAGTGAGGTGTCTTTGTCCATTATGTACAAAATATACATGTGTAAAGTGTAGTGAACTTTTGGCAAAAAAATGGCTTTCCTTTATCATTGTTTTCCATTTAAACAGGTATACAAATTCTAGCTACCTTTACGGTTATAATTCAGCAAAATCAGCATAGGCAGATAAACACAAACACCATCACATGCTTACCGTGCAGCAAATTTCATTTGCAACCTTCAAGTCTTTCTCCAGCTCACCTACCAAAAAAAAGTAGGTCTCATGAACAGTTATACAAAATCAATAAATTGAGGATACAGAAGGTAGCATCAGCAAGAATAATTAGCAAGTATATCCCATGAATAATTATACATAGTATATAAACTTGAAGTGCAAAAGGTAGAATCAGCAAGAATAAGCAGCAGCTACTGGATGACATTTTCTTTCATGTTTTGGTCCTATCTGGCCAAAGATTTGCAGGAAGGCGCGGTTATCCTTGAAACTGTAAAGTGCCAAAATTTTATCAGATTAAATAAGAGCAAATGATATTTGGGAAGCTTGAATTTGACTTTTTATACATGTAGGGAATTTAAAGGTCAACCTTGGAGCACTGGTAAAGTTGCTGTCGTTTGATATGGAGGTCACCGGTTCAAGTTGTGGAAACGGTATCTCGCAGAAATGCAGAGTAAGGCTGCACCCAAGTTGGTCCAACACCCTCCTGGACCCTGCACATGCAGGAGCTTTGTAAAAGTGGCTTTGCCCAGTATACATGGAGGGAATTTGTAAACAACTTTTGTTCAAGATAAAAGTATATTTGTTCAACTTCATACCAATCCATTTTGCCAACCAAAATGCTTGTCTGTGGTAAGGGCAGAGTGATCTGACCGAATGACCCTGATGCAACTCTCAAAACTCTTATCCTGCTCAGATAAGGATTTTCTATACTTGTGCTTCAGTTATATCATCTGCAAATCAAAGCAATAGTGTTAGGATTCATAATCAAACAAATTACACATATACACGCAATAATAATGGCAAGGAAAAAGAGAGCAAACAGAATAAGAACCCTAAAAACTTCAATAATTTGGCTACATAAGGGCAAAAAATACAGATACTTCTTTAATAGTATATCATTGATGAAGATTAAAGAACATCAAAAGACTAGATTTTCATACATTCATAACATAACATATTGGTATACAAGTTACTCATATAAACTCTTAATATTGATTTCATCCACAAGATTTTTTAAATTGTCTTCATGAAAAGGTATAAAAATTTTTTCTAAAAGAGGCTGCCTGATAATTTAAAGATTTCTTCAGTAACCAATTTTAAGAATCTAAAGATAATCAACTTATCAAGTATTCCCTGTATCATCAGTATAGTCAAGATGATACACACTGTTGACCAAGTTTTCCTTCTGATGATTGTTAAGAACTCCATGATGGCTGTGCCCAAGAATAAGAATATCACCTACATCTGTACACAAAAACCAATAATATTACTTTTTGGAGGAATCGTCGTGCAACTACCTCTAATCTGTAAAACTTAAGTGCAGAATACTTTTAAAATCAAAACTGTACCTGTTAACCTAGGCATGCTTCTACCCAAGGCAGTCTGCGTTACTATTGAACCCTCTTCCCAAAGTGTACAAATGCCAATAAGCTAATTAAGAAAAAAGATATAAAACATCCCATGTTTGAGTTATGGGGGGGGGGGGGGGGGGGGGGGACAATGATAGATTACATAATACAAAACATCATGCCAAAATAAAAATAAACAACAGATCCATGTCTTTACCATCTGCTTAAGATTCATGGCTTTTTCTGTGATAATCTTTGTCTGCTTCCACTACAAACAGATCAAACAAACACATTTAAGAACTTTATTAACCAAAAAAATTATTCAATTGCAATAATGGATGGACTTACAAAACGATGTTTCCAAATGTAGATGAAACAGGAAGATGAAAACCAATCAAAATCAAAACTCACCGTTCTGTTACGCAATTTTCGAATCCAAATCATGAACATAAGAGAGGAAGAACCTGAAAACACTAGGGATGAAAATTTGCTGCAACAACATTGAAATCAAAACCATCAAAATTATTTGTTGAATTCTCATGGTTGTCGTCTTCCTCCTCCATCTTGAAACTATCTGAATACGATTTATCTTTGAGGCGTATATCAAATAGCCTCAAAATAGCTTATCATTGTTTCATAACTCAACAAGCAGATAAACACTTTTATTAAGCCATCCGACACACCCCCAAAATGAACGTACAAAAGAACGTTTAAAGACTAACAACCAACCTTACTATTAAGATGGTGTGAAGACCAAGATTCACCTGCTCAAAGAAAACTAGCAAGCAACTGAGGCTTGATAACAGTAAGTGTTATTTTTAGAAGATCACGAGTAAATGATAAAAATGGTTAAAGCAAAAGTCTATTATCATGTTTTCTTCGTCAAGACACTCAAAAGTTGGTATCCAGTTTTAGAAATAAATCATTATGGAAATAAGTACTTTAAATCATCAATCCCAACAAACCTTAAGTCTCTTAAAAGTATGCATTTACGGTTTACAGAGTGCACACAAAGTGTTCACCAATGCTTTGACAGAAAATTGCCTGACCCTGCTTGAACTTCTGTAATTCACTTCAAGGCAATGTAAGGATACATCATGAAAATCAAATTAAACTTAATTCAATTTGAATATAATTATATAATGGTCTGAATTACCAGTAATGAACAACGAACTTAGAGATGATGAAACTGCTTGTGCATCTTGACTTCCAAGTTTTCTCTTGAAGGTATTGTTGTTTGAAGTAACCAACTTCACCAGTGCACACATCACATCTTAATTCCTCTGTTCTCTTTGTCCCTTAGCAAACCCTATAAACAATAAAATAGTAGAATTAGAAGCAATAAAACAGAAAAGAAATAGTAGAATAGTGAGGGGGGGTGATCAGAACTAGTTTTATGACCAACATTTGATCTTTTAAACAGAACTACCTCACATACAGGTTAATGCTGCACTAAACGATCTCCATTTGCATTATACTAATTGTTTTTGTCTTCTACCTTCGTACCCCAAAACAAGTAAGAGGTTAAGTATCTGTGGGACAATCAATCATCAAGATATATTACAAACTATAACACATGATGCCAAAAATAAAATTAAACAACAAATAC